>CAKNYM010049670.1:18685-38792 GCA_932195095.1 Andricus curvator | reverse complement strand
ATTTTTTAACACCAAAATATAAATTTTCTACGAAAAAGTTAAATTTTCAACAAAACAGTAGAATTTTCAACCAAAAGTATGACTTTTTAACAAAATAGTTTTATTTTCAACCAAACAGTTGCATTTTTATCCAAGAAAGATGAAATTTCTCTTAAAGCAGATCAATTAAAAAAAAATTTTTTTTTTTAATATTTGAATTTTCATCCAGAAAAGATTTCTGTTCTCTTTTCAACCTCAAAATATTAAATTTATCCAAGAAGTAAATTTTCCACAAAATAGTTAAATTTTCAACGAAACAGCAGAATTTTCAACCAAAAAGTATGACTTTTCAACAAAATTCTTGAATTTTCAACCAAACAGATGCATTTTTTTCCAAGAAAGAGTAAATTTCTCTTAAAACAGATGAATTTTTAATTTAAGAAATTTTTTTTTTTTAATAGTAGAATTTTCATCCAGAAAAGATTTCTGTTCTCTTTTCAACACCAGAAATATTAAATTTAACCAAAAAGTAAACTTTCTACAAAATAGTTCAATTTTCAACAAAACAGTAGAATTTTCAACCAAAAGTATGACTTTTTAACAAAATAGGTTTATTTTCGACCAAACAGTTGCATTTTTATCCAAGAAAGATGAAATTTCTCTTAAAACAGATCAATTAAAAAAAAAATTTTTTTTTAATTTCAAAAAAATAGTTGAATTTTCATCCAGAAAAGATTTCTGTTCTCTTTTCAAAACCAAAATATTAAATTTAACCAAAAAGTAAATTTTCTACAAAATAGTTAAATTTTCAACAAAACAGCAGAATTTTCAACCAAAAAGTATGACTTTTCAACAAAATTGTTGAATTTTAAACCAAATAGTTGCATTTTTATCCAAAAAACGATGTAATTTTTGCCAAAGGAGGTGAATTTTGAAATCAGAAAGACAAATTTTCGAAAAAGAGTTGAATTTTTAACCGAACAGTTGCATTTTTATTCAAGAAAGATGAAATCTTTCTTCTAGAACAGATGAATTAAAAAAAAATTTTTTAAAATAGTTAAATTTTCATCGAAGGAAGATTCTAGTTCACTTCCCAATACCAAAATAAGAATGGTAAACTATAATTTGATTTTCTGCTAAATAGTCGAATTTTTAACCAAAAAGTATGAATTTTTAACAAGATTGTTAAATTTTCAACCAAACAATTGCATTTTTGTCCAAGAAAAATGAAAATTGTAGGAAAACAGGTGAATTTTTAAATCAAAAAGACAAATTTTCAAAAAATGAGTGAAATTTTCATCCAAAAGGATTTCAATAGACTTTTTAACAAAAAAATACCAATTTTAAACAAAAAGTAAATTTTGTAGGAAATACTCGAATTTTGAACAAAACAATTGCATTTCCAAGAAAGATGTAATATTTCTACTAAAAAAGATGAAATTTTATATCAAAAAGACAAATTTTCAGAAAAAATATTTATCATCAAAAAAGGATTTCAATTGACTTATCAGCAGCAAAATATGAATTTCAAACGAAAGGTTAATATTATACGAAAATAGTTGAATTTTATACACAAAAAGACGAATTTTTAACAAAACATTTTTAACCAAATGATAAAATTTATGACTAAAAAGATAATTTTCAGGAGAAAGTTTTTGCGAATTTTCAAAAATTACTTACATGAGTGAAAGAAAAATCTTACTATGTAATAGTTGATATTTTAACAAAGATATGATTTTCATTTTAAATCAAAAAAAGTTTAATCGCACCAAAAAATATGATTTTTCTACATTATAGTTGAATTTTCAACCCGAAAATATAAATACTGAAAAAAATAATTTAATTTTCAACGAAAAAGTTAAATTTTCCACATGAAAAGATGATTTTTCAACAAAGAATGTAATAGCTGTTATTTCAACCGAAAAAGATTTTAAGTTTGATTAAAAAACAGTTGAATTTATCCGAAAAAGTAGAATTTAAAAAAAAATTTTGACTAAGAAAGGATTTTCATTTCAAATAAAAAACAGTTTAATTGAACTAAGGAAGAAGAATTTTCTACAGTAAAGTTGAATTTTCAACCCGAAAATATGAATATTTAACAAAAAACTTTATTTTAAACCAAAAATTTAATTTTCAAGCAAAATTTTGAAATTCTCAATTTAAAAATAAATTCAAAAAAGAAAACGAATTTTCAAAAAAAAAAAAGTAATATTTGATATTTTCAACCAAAAATATTTTTATTTCAAACTAAAAACAGTTGAATTTTACCAAGAAAGATGAATTTTCAACAAAATCTTAAACTAAAACAGATTAATTTTCAACGAAACATTTGCATTTGTTAAGAAAGAAAATTGATTTTCCATTAAAAAACGAATTTTCAGCAAAATAAATACATGAATTTTCAACCAAATAGTTAAATTTTCAAGCAAGAGGAATTATTTTTTACCAAAAATACAAATTTTTAACAAAACGCATGAATTTGTAACAAAATAGTTGAATTTTCAAATAAAACAGATAAGTTTGAAAAAAAATTAATATTTAAATTTTCATTTAAAAAATTACATTTTAACAAAAAAACGAATAATTCAACAAAATAGTTAAGTTTTCAAGTAAAGAAATAAATTTTTATCTAAAATGATCAATTTTCAACGGAAAAAATTAATTTTTAACAAAGTAATTCAAGTTTCCATCAAACAGTTGAATTTTCTAAAAATTGTTGAATTTTCTACAAAACAGTTGAATTTTCAACAAGAAAAGTAAAGAAAAGTAAAGAGAAGAATTTTCAACAAAAAATTGTTTAGTTAATGACTTTTGTTTAAAATAATAAAATTTACAAGCTTAAACAATTTCGGATTATGTTCGTGTTTTTTGTCAGAAATTGGAATTTTTATTCAACAATCATTAGATTCCAAAGACGATTCATTTTGGGAACAATTTTAGGTTATGTTATTGTTTAATATCAAAAATTGGTATTTCCAAACAAAAATCATTATAATTTTAATAAGATTTAGAATCTTTTTCCAAATTTTGGATTATGTCAGTGTTTTTCGTCAAAAATTGGTATTTTTGATTTTTAAACATTGTATTATTTTTGAAAAAAGAGTCACAACTTTTTAACAATTTTAGGTTATGTTGGCGTTTCAAACCCGAAGTCGGTCTCTTTAGTAAAAAATCATTAGATTTTAAAGAAGATTAAATTTTTTTGTAGGTTAAGCTATCGATATATCTGAGAGATTTACAATTTTTGAACAATTTAAGGTTATGTTAACGTTTTTTATCGGAAAACGGTTATTTTAAACGAAAATCATTTCATTTTAGAGAATATTTAAAATTTAGAGTAATTTTTTATTTTAAGTTAGTATTTTTTGTCATAATTTTGTATTTTTAATTCAAAAAGTCATAAGATTTTTCAGATTAACCTTATTTTTCAGATTATTATTTAAATTAATTAAATGCAACATTTTTGTACAATTTTTGGTTTTGTTGGCAATTTATACAGGAAATCGGTAGTTATAAATAAAAATGATTGTATTTTAAAGAAAATACAAAATTTTAACTGTTTGGGTTATATTAGCGTTTTTCACAGAAAATCAGATATTTAAAAAAAAAATTAGATTTTGTAAAAAATTTATAATTGTGAACAATTTTCTGTGGCTTTATGTTAGTGTTTTTCTTCGGCAATTATTTTTTTTTATAAACAATTATATTATAATTAATATTCACAATTTTTCAACAATTTTAGGTTATGTTGTCATATTGCAGTTTGAATTAAATTCATAATCCGTTACAAATTTTTGATTCTGTTAGTGTTGTCCATCGAAAATTGGTATTTTTAATTTAAAAAAACATATTTCAAAAATTTCCAAGAAGTTTTACAACTTGTAAGAATTTCAGGTTATGTTTGGCGTTTTAAACCAAAAGTCGCTATTTTTAGTAAAAAATTATTAGATTTCAAAATTTACAAATTTTTGTTCAATTGTAGGTTAAGCTAGCGGCCTTCACCGGAAATATTTTTATAGATTTCAAAGAAGATTTACAATTTCGGAAACATTTGAGGTTATGTTAAAGTTTTTTAATGAAAATCGGTCATTTCAAACAAAAATCATTTAATTCTGAACAATTCCCTATGGTGCTATTTTAATGTTTTTCTTCGGCAATTTTTTTTAATAAACAATTATTATATTTTAATGAATACTTGCAATTTTTCAAAAACTTTAGGTTATGCTGGTGTGTTTTACCTCAAATTGTTGTTTTTGAATAAAAATCATTAGTTTCAAATCTATTTAAATTTTCTTAAAATAATAAAATTCACAAGCTTGAACAATTTTGGATATTTTCGGAAATGGAACTTTATATTTATCAATCCTTAGATTTCGAAGATAATTTATAAGTTTTGAACAATTTTAGGTTACGTTGTTACATAATAATAATAATTATATTTAATAATAATTTTGGATTCTGTGAGTCTTGTTCATCGGAAATTAGTATTTTTAATTAAAAAAATATATATGCTTCAAAAATTTTCAAAAAGATTTACAACTTTTAAAAAACTTTGGGTTATGTTAGAATTTTAAACCGGAAGTCGCTCACCGGAAATTTTGATATAGATTACAAAGATTAAAAAATTTGGAACAATTGAAGTTTATGTGAACATTTTCCACCGAAAATCGGTTATGTTAAACAAAAATCATTTGACTTCGAAAATTAATTTAAAAAAATAATTAATTCTCAAGTTAAGATATCAATTTTCATTAATTAAAAATATCGTCCTTGCTTTTCTTTTTTGTTAATTTTTAGTTTAGATAATAAATACTATATTATAGAAAAAAAATTATCATCATTAATTTTAGATTTTTGCTTTGTTTTAATTGGGTGAGAAAAACAAAATGATAATCGCGCACGTAGCGCGCGTTTGAGAACTAAAGTTCGAAGGACGCCCAGAAATCGTCTACAACAAAAAAGACATCACCTTTTGATTTATTACTATTTGAAAGAAATATTTTTATTTGAAAATAATATTTCAAATTGTCGTAAATTAAATGTTGTAAAAAAAATTGCAATAAACGTGGTTGGTCTAACCATCATCTTTTTTCAATGATTTATATCAGAGATGCCCAACACGTAGCATGAGTACGACTTTGCCTTGCCACAAATAACTTGCAAGTTATAAATTTATAAATACTATAAATTCAAGGTGATGTTTATTACTGTTTATCTTTTTTCAGAAAAAAATTAATTTAAATAATTTTTCTTTTATTTTAATCATTTTTATACGTATTAGTTATTTAAAAAAAAAATTATTTTATTTAAATAATATATAACTGCAACTAAAATTCTTGTTTCATTTACTGCAAAATTTTGCATTCAAGACTTTTGTTACTGAAATTTACCGACATTCGAAAACATTTATTAATTTTAGGATTTATTATTCAAACTGTATTATCATTAGAGAATAACAGAAAATATTTAACGTCTTTTCAGACTAGATGGAGCTATGGAAGGAAAATTATTTTAAATAATTTTTTTCTGAAAAAAGATCTCCTTTCGCTCTGCTGCGAATCGAACCACTGATTTCCGGTCAGTTTTCCCATTAAGCTACTAGAGAGATCGAGAGAAGAAACTTTTTTCAGAAATACACGCATTATTTTGCTAGATGGTACAAATCATTTTTTTCAGGAATCTGTATCATCATTGGAGAATAACAGAAAATATTTAGCGTCTTTTCACAGCTCCATCTAGTCTGAAAAGACGTTAAATATTTTCTGATATTCTCTAATGATAATACAGATTCCTTGAAAAATTTGCTTTCTATCATCTAGAAAAATAATGCGTGCATTTCTGAAAAAACTTTCTTCTCTCGATCTCCCTAGTAGCTTAATGGGAAAATGACCGGAAATCAGTAGTTCTGTGGTTCGATTTCCAGCGGAGCAAAAGGAGATCTTTTTTCAGAAATAAATTATTTAGAATAATTCTTCTTTCATAGCTCCATCTAGTCTGAAAAGACGTTAAATATTTTCTGTTATTCTTTAATGATAATACAGATTCCTTGAAAAATTATTGAATTTGACAACAATAAAAAAAATGTGAATTTTTAACAAAATGATCAAATTACCAATCAAATAGTATAATTTTTAACCAAAAAAGATGCATTCTGAAAGAAAAATGTAATTATAAACTAAATGTAAACAATAAATATAATTATATAGACTTTCCAATTGAAAATAATTAACTTTCAACAACAAAAATAATTGGATTTTCTAATCACGTTCTGTTAAGTTTTGAGAAAAATTAACAATTATTGTCGTTAATATATATATATATATATATATATATAATTAATATAAAATAAACAAATGGCACAAATGAAGATTTATTCAGTAAAAGGGCAGTGACAAAGAATGTCACATTTGTGTGCATAATAGAACCGACAAAAATTTAAGATTTATTAATGTAAAATTTTATTATTAAATTTTCAGTTGAACTAATTAATTTTCAATTAAGAGAAAGAGAATGTTCAAGAAAATAGTTCAATTTTCAACCAAACTGATAAATATTTTATAAAAAAATGAATTCTTAACAAAAAGGGTAATAGTTGATATTTCTAAGAAAAAATATTTTAATTTTCAATAAAAAACTTGATTTTTTAAGTCATAAATACGTATTTAAAAAAAAGTTGAATTCACAACCCAGAAATGTGCATATTCTACCAAATAATGGAATTTTCAACTGAAAAATACGAGTTTTTAACAAAATTTGTTAATTTTTCTAGTAAAGAAATGAACATTCAACTAAAATTATGCATCTTCAATCAAATAAATGATTTTTCAACCAAATAGTTGAATTTTCAACTCAGAAGATGAATTTTCTACCAAAAAAAAAAAAAAAAAATTTCAACAATATACATGAATTTTCAGCTAAAAAAAATCAATATTTAACAAAAAATAGAATAGTTTAATATTAAGTTACAAAAATAAGTTTTCAACCGAATAAAATAAATTTTCAACCAAACAGATGAATTTTCAATCATAAAGATTAAATTTCTCTCAAAAAAAATTTTTGACGAAAAAATAATTTTTAAATAAAAGACAACTAATTCTCAACCAAAGAAATGACAATTTCAACCAAAAACATTAATTTTCTGCCAAAAGAGAATATAACAAAAAAAAAAATGAATGAATTTTCAACCGAATGTTTTAATTTTTGAAAAAGTTTTCAACCTAATAGTTAAATTTTCCACCAAAACGGTCAGTTTTTTACCAAAAAAAGACAATTTTCAACATAATAGCAGAATTTTCAACTGAAAAAGATAAACTTCAAAAAAAAAAAAAATAGATTAATTTTCAGTTAGAGAAATAAGTTTCTAAGCAAATAAAATAAATTTTCAACGAGACCGTTAATGTTACAACCAAATGAATGAATTTTCTACCAAAAAGATTGAATGTCTATAAAAGAATTATCAAAAAATGGGATAGTTAAATTTTCAGTTGTAAAAATTAATTTGTAATTTAAAAAAATAATTTTCAAACAAAGAAATAAAAATTTCAATCAAAAAGATTGATTTTCTGCAAAATTCAAATATTTTTTCAATAAAATTCCTGAATTTGCAACCTTATATTTTAAGTTTTCATTACATTTTCAAACAGTTAAATTTTCAACAAAAAAATATACAATTTTCTACCACAAAGGATATAGTTAAATTTTCAGTTAATTATTATTATTCAGTTCATTAATTATTAACGTTCAAGTCGAAATATTTATTCAATTTTCAACAAACAAGATTAATTCTCTAAACAAAAAGACGAATTTTCAAGTTATAAAGGATAAATTTCTAACCAACAATGGAATAGTGAAATCTACAGATAAAAAAATTAATTTTTATCTGAAAAAATGAATTTTCAAACAAAAAGTTAAATTTTGAACCAAAGAAATAAATCTTGAAAAAAATATTAATTTTTAACAAACTTGTTTAACTAAAAAAGATGATTTTTTAACCAAATAGTTAAATTTTCAACGAAAAAGATGATTTTTTAACAAAAAAATTAATTTGCTGCCAAAGAGTCAAATTTTCAATTAAAAAGTTTAATTTTTAACCACAGAGTTAAATTTAAACAAAAATATGAATTTTTAACAAAAATGAATTTTCAATCGAGAAGATTAATTTTGGACCAAAAAAGACGAATTTTTAATTAGAAAAGATTATTTTTCAATAAACATATCAATTTTCAACTAAAACTGGAAAAGATACTTTGTTAGTCAAAAAAATTAATTCTCAAAAAAAAGAGAGAATTTTCAAAAAATTAGTTAAATTTTCATAAATAAAACAACGATTTTTCAACAAAATAGTTCAATTTTTAACAAAAGAGATTGATTTTAAATTAAGATGAAGAATTTTTAACCAAAAATATAAATTTTTTAAAAATTGTTAAAAGTTGTACAAAGCAAATTAATTTTTAACCAAAACAGATGGATTTTCAACAAAGTAGTTGAATTTTCAACAAAAACAGATTACAAATTCTCAACAAAGCATTTGACTTGTTAACCATACAATTTCAATAAAGTGGATTAATTTTCAATCAAATAGTTAATTTTTCAACCAAAAACATAAAGTTTTAAACAAGAACAATTTTTTACGAAAAATATGAGTTTTAAATAAGATACATAAATTTTCAACCAAATTGTTGAATTTTTAACGAAAAAAGATGAATTTTTAATCAAAAATGGAATATTTACATTTTCAATCAAAAATATTAATTTTTATCGCCCCCCCCCCCCAAAAAAAACAAACAAACAAAATAGTTAAATTTTCAACCAATGAGATGAATTTTCAACTAAAATAATGAATCTCCAACTAGAATAGTTAAACTTACAGTTTAAATAAGTATATTTTTAACCAAAAAACCATTTTTCAACAAATAGTTCAATTTTCAACCAAAAAGATGAATTTTCAATTAAAATGAAGGATCTTTAACTAAAAAATGAAATTACTGAATTTTGTACAAATTAGAATAACTATTAACCAAAACAGACGGTACTTTTTAACAAAATTCTTTAATTTTTAACAAAAGAGATGAATTATCAACGAAATAGTTCAATTTTTAACTAAAAGCATGAATTTTTAACCCGGGAGATATACTTTCTACCAAAAATATGAATTTAAAAAAAATACAGTAATTTTCAACCCAATAGTTGAATTTTCAACTGAAAAAATTTTAATTAAAAATGGAATATTGAGATCTTCAATTAAAAAGAACACTTTTTTACCCCAAGAAATGAGTTTTGAACAAAATAGTTGAATGTTGAAGCAATAAGATGAATTTTCAATAAAGTTATTGAATTTTGAACAAAATATTTATGTTTTCAGCGAAAAAGATGAATTTTCAAGAAAGAATCTTAATTTAATACCAACAAATCTAAAGTTAAATGAAATAAATGGATTTTTGAATAAGAAAGATAAATTTGCACCAAAAATGAAATAGTTAAATTTACAGTTCAAAAGTTGAATTTTTAACAAAATACATGATTTTTCGAACAAATATTTAAATTTTCAACCAAACCATTTTTGGCTAAAATCAAGAATCTTTAACCAGAAAATTAAATGTTTAATAAAGTAGTTCAACTTTCAACCAGGTAGTTCAATTTTCCACGAAAAAGGATCAATTTTCAACTGAAAGACGAATTTTCAACAGAATACATAAATTTCCTACCAAAATAGTTGAATTTGCAACCCCAGAAGATAAACTTTAAACTTATTCAGTTGAATTTTCTACTAAAAAATATCAAATTTCCACCAAAAATGGAATAGCTAAAAAAAAGTAAAAAACACAACAACAAAAAAAAAACAATTTTCAACAAACTAGTTACATTTTCAAGCAAAGAGATGAATTTTTCAAATAAATACATTTTTAACTAAAAGAACAACGATTTTTCAACATAATAGTTAAATTTTCAATTAAAATGAAGAATCTCCAAACAAAAAAAATGACTTTTTAACAAAATTGTTGAATCCTCAACCAAAGCAGATTAATTCTCAAGAAAATATTTGTATTTCCAACCAAAAAGGGTACATTTCTACAAAATTTTCAAGCAAGAATCTTAATTTTCAACCAAAAAAACTCAATTTTAATAAAATATATGAATTTTTATCTAAGACAAACTTTCACCAAAAATTGAATAGTTGAATTTGCAATAAAATAAATTAATTTTCAACCAAAGAAAAAAAGAATTCTCAAGAAAATAGTACAATTTTTAACTAAACTATTTCTAACTGAAATTAAGAATTTTCAACCAGAAAACTGAATTTTGAAGTAAAAAAATTAATTTTCTACCAAAGAAGACGAATTTTCAACAAAATACATGAATTTTAAACTAAAAAATATAAATTTTGAACCAAAATGGAATATTTAAATTTTCAGTTGGAAAAATTAATTTTGAACAAAGGAAAACCAACAAATTTTCAACAAATTATTTTTAAAATATTTGGATTCTCTGTGTGCATTACTCCGAATTACCTGGATTACTCTGAATAGTAAAATTTTCTACTAAAAAGATGAATTTTCAAACAAGAATCTTAATTTTCAACAAAAAAAACTCAATTCCAATAAAATATATGAATTTTTACCTAAGAAAGAAAAACTGTTACCAAAAATGAAATAGTTAAATTTGCAGTTGAATAAATTAATTTTTAACCCAAGAAAAAGACAGTTCTCAAGGAAATAGTAAAATTTTTAACTAAACTATTTTAAACTGAAATCAAGATTTTTCAACCAGAAAACTGAAATTTAAAGTAAAAAAATTAATTTTCTACCGAAAAAGACGAATTTCCAACAAACTACATGAATTTTCAAATAAAAAATATCAATTTTGAACCAAATGGAATATTTAAATTTTCAGTTAAAAAAATTAATTTTTAACAAAGGAAAAACAACAAATTAATTTTAAACTATTTGGATTCTCTATGTGTATTACTCCAAATTACCTAGATTACACTGGATTACATAAATTACTTCGAATTACCTGGATTACAAGTGGAATACCCTGAATTATGGGTGGATTAATTTGATTTACAAGTGGAATATTTGCATTACCTGAATTACTACAAATTATCTAGATTAAAATTTTATTCCTCTGGATTAAGACGGATTACAAGTGGATTAATCCGGATTAGAACCGAATTACAAGTGGATTACTTTGAATTACAAGTGTATTACTCTCAATTAGTTCCTATTCTTCCGGATTACAAGTAGACAGTTTTAATAATTATTTTTGGCTCCTTAATATTACGGAAGAACACCGTTAACTTCTTACGGTGCAATTCCAAATTATTTCAGCGCCAAAAAAGTCACCGAATAATTTAGAGAATACAGTTAACGATACGCTTGCGAAATAATTATCGACAATATTTGAGTAAGCGGTGTTTTGCAATAAAATAAATAAAATGAATAGAATAAAATAGACTAGAATAGAATAGAATAGAATATAATAGAATAGAATAGAATATAATAGAATAGAATAGAATAGAATAGAATAGAATAGAATAGAATAGAATAGAATAGAATAGAATAGAATAGAATAGAATAGAATAGAATAGAATAGAATAGAATAGAATAGAATAGAATAGAATAGAATAGAATAGAATAGAATAGAATAGAATAGAATAGAATAGAATAGAATAGAATAGAATAGAATAGAATAGAATAGAATAGAATAGAATAGAATAGAATAGAATAGAATAGAATAGAATAGAATAGAATAGAATAGAATAGAATAGAATAGAATAGAATAGAATAACATAGCATAGAATAGAATAGAATAGAATAGAATAGAATAGAATAGAATAGAAAACCACTTTCAAAACTGGTTTGCCTAATTAGGTGTATCAGGGTGGTCCAAAAATTCGACTTTCGATTTTTAGGGATCGACCCCCCATGCCCCCGTGCTTTTCAAATTAACATAAGGTTTTAAATGAAAAAAGCTCGGTTTTCGAAAAAAAAGAAAAAAGAAGTACTTCTTAATTAATTTTTGTGAATTAAAATTTATCCACCTCTTCACGTGTTTTCAAAAAATTATTTTCACACAATAACTTTTTATTTTGACCCCCCCCCCGAACCCACTTCAATTGTGCCCGAAAAATTCTCGAAAAAATTCGAAATTCAACATTAAATATTTATTTTTGATAAGTCACAAATTTGCAAGTATTTTGAGATTATTTTTTAATTTTTTTAACAATTATTATTTGTTTACACTATTATTATTTGTTTAAACCATTATTATTTCTTTGCAAAATTTTTTGCCTGTAAATAGTGAAATGTTCTTATCTTTTTGAGTTAAATGATACAGTTAATGAAGTTCAAGAAATTTTTTTTGTTCAACATATTTCGTAATTATTTACACAATTTTGGTTTGTCGAAACAATTTTTCCCCTGTAAATCGTAAAAAGTTATTTTTTTTAGGAATTAATGACACAATTAATGAATGTTAAAACTAATATATTTTTACTTAGGATAATTGTGAATTTTTCAAATAATTTTCATTTGCTCAAACAGTTTTTTCATTCTGTCAATCGTGAAAATTTCTTCTTTTCAGTTTGAAATTAGTTAAACAAATAATATCACCTGCTCCTTTTCATAGAAAAAATGGAGAAAATTATAGTTTAAAAGATGATGATTGTTCAAAAAATTAGGGTTTACGTTCTGAAATAAAGAAAATATACTGAAAAAATACTGAAAATACTGAAAATACCAGAAAGAAGTAATTTTTCGAAATTGACAGGGCAAAAAATTGTTTACAGAAATGAAAATTGTTCAAACAAATGAAAATTGTTTAAATTATTGCCAAACATTGGTAAAAAATATATTATAGTTATTGTATAGAATTCCTGAAAATAAAAACAAGAATCCCACGGCCAAGTTTGGACAACCACCATAAAATGCTTCTATTGTAATTTAAAAAAAAAAAAAAAAATTTCGACAAAAATAAGAAAGAGGAAAGAAAAATGAGAAGGCAACCAACCAAATCTTCTTTCTTTTAATTTTTCTTTTCTCTTTTTTATTTTTGCCAAAAAAAAAAAAAAATTTTTTAAGAAAAAGTTTTTCTTTTAAATTACAATAAGAGCATTTTATTGTGGTTGTCCAAATTTGGTCGTTGGATTCTTGTTTTTATTTTCAGGAATTCTATACATTGATTTTGAGATTACATTTTTTTTAAAGATTTCTGGGGAAAGTTTTAATGGTTTACGTTTAATTAAAAAACAATAATTTTAAGTTTTGTAGATTTCAAAATGTATGGAAAAAGAATATGGAAGACTTTAAGGAAATTCTTTCAATTTTTCAGGATTTAAAAAATTTTTAGGTAAACTCAATTTTGCAGGGCGTCAAGAGAATGTAAAAAATATTCTTAAGATTTATGTGAAAATTTCAAATAATTTTTTTCCTACTGAATTCTAAGAGAAAATTGAAAAAGATTACAAAATATTTTAAATTATTTCCTAAAATTTTGAAAAAGAGTGTAAAAGATTTTAAAGAAAAATTTTGCCATAATACATAATTTTAGAACAAATTTGAGTAAGTTTAAGAGATATTTAGAAGTTTTTAAACTAATCAAAAATAATAAAAACTTATAAGATATTGTAGGAATTTTGTAAGGTTCAAAGAAAATGAAAAAAATTCTTTGGGTTCCTAGGGAAAATTAAAATGATTTTTTATTTGAAAAAAATTAATTTCAAGAGGATATTTGAAAAGATTTCAAAAAAATTCTAAAATTGTCAAAGAAGAATCTGAATTGAATCTTTCAGATTCTTCTTTTGAAATATTTTGAAATATTCTCTTAAAATTAATTTTTTTTTGAATAAAAAATCATTTTTTAAGAAAAAGTTCTCTTTTTTTAAATTACAATAGGACCATGTTATGGTGGTTGTCCAAATTTGGTCGTTCGATTCTTGTTTTTATTTTAAGGAATTCTATACCTTAATTTTGAGATTAAGTATATTTTTAAAGAATTCTCGGAAAAGTTTTTTATTTAAAAAGAAATTAATTTCGAAAGAATATTTAAAAATATTTCAAAACAATGGAATAATTTTAAAATAATAGAAGGTTTAAAAATTTTATAAGCATTGAAAAAAGAATTTTCTCAGGTTTTATGGGACTATTTTTTTTTGTTCGAAAAGCATAAAAAATAATAAAAACTTAAAAGATATTTTAGGAATTTCGTAAGGTTTCAAGAAAATGAAAAAAATTCTTTAAGTTCCTAGGAAAAATTGAAGTGATTTTTTATTTAAAAAAAAAAGTAATTTCAAGAGAATATATAAAAGGATTTCAAAACAATTGAATAATTTTAAAATAATAGAAGGTTTACAAATTTTGTAAGTATTGAAAAAAGAATTTTCTCAGGTTTTATGGGACAATTTTTTATGGTTTTTCATTTTGAAAAATTAACTTTAAGAGAAAATTGAAAAAAGATTTCAAGACATTTCAAAAGATTTCCTTAAATTTCGAAAAAGAGTGGAAGATTTTGAAGCAAATTCTTTCAATTGAGTCAGATTAAAAAATCCAAAAAAAATTTAATATATTCCAGGAATATTCAGAAGACTTGAAGAGATTGTAAAGGAATTTTTAAATTTTAAAAGATTTCAAAACGTGCAGATTTTTTTAAAGATTTCAAACCAAAGCTTTAGAAGCTTTAGAAGAATTTTCAAAGGTTTCAAGTGAATAAACCAATTTTCTTAAAATTACTAGGAAAATTTGGAAGATTTTAAGTCATTTTTTTACATTGTGAAAGATTTTTCAAAATTGTAAGAAAAATTCAATTCAGCTACAAATATTTTTAGAAATTTAAATGGTTTGAATAGATTAAAAATATTTTAAAACTTGGAAGCATTTCCTAAAATTTATCAAATATTTTTTATTTCTTCCGAACTTCAAGTCCTAAATATCTTTTAAAAAGGTTCGAAAAAAATATTTAAAAAGCATTCAGTGTTGCATCAAAATATTGGTTTATTCATTTTTATACAGTACTTTATCTTAAAAAACCTTTTTTTTATTTAGAAAACGTTTATTTTGTTTTTAAACATAATATAAAAAATGTATATCTTTCATCCACGATTCCACTGGCATAAAAAACTGATTTTTTTGAGTCAACGGTGTTTTTTCAAAACAGGGCAGAGTTCCGAAATATTGAATTCTTTCAAAAATTTATATAATAAAGCAATAATTATTAAATAATTATTTTTATAATCGCCTAAAAGTCAAACGGGGAAAATGTCATTTTTAACGTAAAAAATGTAATTTTTGACCGGGAAAACCGGAAATACCCTGAAATTTTTTATAAAATTTGAGTAGCCACGCTGCACAGTGGGCTGAATCGGGAATTTACTTTTCAAAATCACCTAAAGCCTATAATTCTTAACCGATTTTCAATTTTTTTTGAGAAGTGATCAGCCATACTTGCACAAGAGCGTCTGTCGTTCAGATTTTTCAATCTTTGTCATTTTCTATTTTTCATATAAATAAACAAAGAGAGAAAATGAGACATTTTTTAATTATTATTTTTTATCTTCAAATAAATAACTTAATTAATCCCATTTTCGATGAAAATGAATGTCGAAGTATCCAAAGAATATAAATAATTTACAGAATATCGAATCTAATTGTTGTAAACAAATTATATTAAGAAAATGTAAACATATTGGTAATTTTGCTTGCAAATTATATTTGTAAGTTGAAATTGCTTGCTTTTATAAACAGGATCATGTTTGATCATAAAAATTTGTTGTATGGCATAATTTGTTGTATGGCATAATTTGTTGTATGGCATAATTTGTTGTCTGGCATAATTTGTTGTATGGCATAATTTGTTGGATGGCATAATTTGTTGTATGGGATAATTTGTTGTGTGGCATAATTTGTTTATTTTATAAACAAATTATGTAAACAATTGCATGGTTTAGGCGCTTATTGGCAGAAAGTAATCGTTTTTCTTTCTTAGTACCTTTAAATTATATGAGTGGTAATATTTAGTGATTATTATTGGTCATTAGATATTATTTGTTCATTTTATAAAACAAATTTTATAAACAAATGCATAGTTTGGTCATTTATAGACAGAAAGTAATAGTTTTTCTTTCTAATCGTCTTCAAATTACATGAGTGGTAATATTAAGTGACGAGGAATTGTCAATCGATATTATTTGTTTATGTTATAAACAAATTTTATAAACAAATGCATAGTTTTAGAATTTATAGATAGAAAGTGATGGTTTTTCTTTCTAATCGTCTTCAAATTACATAAGTGGTGAAATTTAGCGACGAAGAATTGTCAATCAATATTATTTGTTTCATAAACAAATTTTATAAACAAATGCATAGTTTGACCATTTATAGATAGAAAGTGATCGTTTTTCTTTCTAATCGTCTTCAAATTACATAAAAGGTGATATTTAGTGACGAAGAATTGTCAATCGATATCATTTGTTTTTGTTATAAACAAATTTTATAAACAAATGCATAGTTTAGTCATTTATAGACAGAAAGCAATAGTTTTTCTTTCTAATCGTCTTCAAATTACATAAGTGGTGATATTTAGTGACGAAGAATTGTCAATCGATATTATTTGTTTCATAAACAAATTTAATAAACAAACGCATAGTTTGACCATTTATAGATAGAAAGTGATCGTTTTTTTTAATCCCCTTCAAAGTGTCTTCAAAGTGGAGCAAGAATGAATTTGAAATGGATCCTGAAATATAATTCTATAAATGGTTAAACCATGCATTTGTTTATTAAATTTGTTTATGACACAAACAAATAATATCGATTGACTGATTTAAAGGTACTAAGAAAGAAAAACGATCACTTTCTGCCAATAAACGCCTAAACTATGCATTTGTTTACATAATTTGTTTATAAAATAAACAAATTATGCCATACAACAAATTATGCCATACAACAAATTATGCCATACAACAAATTATGCCATACAACAAATTATACCATACAACAAATTATGCCATACAACAAATTTTTATGATCAAACATGATCCTGTTGATAAAATCAAGCAATTTCAACTCACAAATATACTTTGCAAGCAAAATTTCCAATATGTTGACATTTTGTTAATATAATTTGTTTATAACAATTAGATTCTATATCCTGTATATTATTTATATTCTTTGGATACTTCGACACTTATTGTCGTCGAGAATAAGATTAATTAAGTTATTGATTTGAAGATAAAAAATAATAATGAAAAAATGTCTCATTTTCGCTCTTTGTTTATTTATATAAAAAATGACAAAAATTGAAAAATCTAATTCATAGACGCTCTCGTGCAACTATCGCTGATCACTTCTAAAAAAATTGAAAATCGGTTAAGAATTGTAGGCTGTAGGTGATTTTAAATAGTAAATTCCTGATTCAGCCCACTGTGCAGCGTGGCTACTCAAATTTCATAAAAAATTTCAGGGTATTTCCGGGTTTCCCGGTCAAAAATTCCTTTTTCTACGTTAAAAATGACGTTTTTCTCGGTTGAGTTTTAGGCGTTTATAAAAATAATTATTCAATACTTATTGCTTTATTATAGTGATGCATTCGGGACGATTTCGAGAAAATCTCGAATTTTCTTGACTCGAGATCTCGAAACTTTTTATTCGAGATTCTCGATCTCCAAGAAGTTTTGAGTTCACCTAAACATGTTTCAAGAAAATCTCGAATTTTCTCGAAATCGTCTCCAATGCATCACTACTTTATTACATAAATTTTGGAAAGAATTCAATATTTCAGGACTCAGCCCTGTTTTGAAAAAACACCGTTGACTCAAAAAAATCAGTTTTTTATGCCAGTGGAATCGTGTATTTCTAAGAGATCACATTCAAGTACGATCTTCGATTGTACCAAGAAACTAGTACTTCACGTTTTCTGTGTAAGTCGCTGCTAAGCTATAATTTCCTGGTGATTCCCTTCAGTGATTTAAAATCTAGTATCGTTCTTGTACGAAGGGCTTGCGTGCTGGTTTAAAAAAAAAAGGATTTAAAGATAGGTTTTGTAGTGTCATTTCGTGTAATCACGTCAGATTGCGAGATTGCGATAACTCATAAGAAAACAAGATTCCCACAGTGACATTCCCACGTGGTCCTTATCTCAAGTCGAGAAAGAATGATGGTGAAAGATACTTGCTATTTAAGCATTTAAGGATTCAGGTGTAGTTGGAAGGACGTTTCCGGCGACAGGAAGTTGTGTCGCAGGAAATGACGCCTCTGCGTCGCGCATAGCAATAGTAGGGTAGTAGAATACTGACTGCACGTTCTGGATTCAATATGCAATCAAAATTATTCCTCCAGTCATTATCGTTTTAGGTATTACAGGAAAAAAATCGACTTTCGATTTTTGTTGATCGATAAGCCTCCTCAATTTTTTCGTTTTCCGGAAAAAGAAATTCCTTATTTTTTATTTTTATATTGGTTACTTATGGGACCGAGTGGAGAGCTTTATATGGTGACTTTGTGAAGCTCTTCGCCTGGGCTGATTGCTAGAGAGACTGATCAGCGACCTGGGTCGGAACAGTGTTGCGGAACGAACGTGTTATTTAAATAAACAACACGGGAATTATCCCCAAAAATGATATGGCTTAATGGTATAATAATGATAATAATATTCAATGGCTCAGTTGGTTAGACGCTCGGACTTCACCTTAGAGGTCCGGGGTTCGATCCCTGAGCCGGTACCTCTACATTTTTCTATGTACCTTTACCGAGGTTCTGGTGGTTCGGTACCCACCTCAAGCTGTAGCTCCCCCCATCATGCACTTGACTGCAATCCAGAAGATAGAACTATTATTATTCGTTGAATACAACTGTTTTTAATTGAAAATTAAAATATTTTTTATGGAAATATCAACTATTGCACTTTTCGTTAAGAATTAATTTATTTTTAGTTAAATTTTTTGGTTGAAAAAATTCAATTGCCATGGTTGAAAATTTGTCTTTCTTGGTTGAAAATAAACTTTTTGTTCAAAAATTCAACTGTCTTTTAAAACATGCATCTTTTTTACTTGGAAATTGAACTATTTTGTTAAAAATTCGTCTTTTTGTTAGAAAATAATTTTTGGTTGAAAATTCATCCCTTTTTTATTTAATTTAATTAATTATTTTATACACATTAATATTTCAAATTGATGATTATTTACTATAGGTTCATTATCTACTGTGGGGTGGTGTCACCTATGTTGCAAAAACTACATTTAAATAAAAAATTAAAATCTCCACTATTTTGGATTTATAAAATTGAAAAAAAATTATTGATTTACTCAGAGGCCTTGGACTCACAAAATATTTTACACTATTTGACACTTTTCTTGAGCTACTGATTACGTCATTAAAAATGATTGATTTAATCAATGACAGGCATAGCTTAGATTATTCTAAATTACTGATTCGGTCAGTGAATATTACTGATTAGATCAATTCGTTTTCATTGCTAAAAAATAATTCATTGATTGTTAAGAATTTATCTTTTTTGTTTAAAAATTCAACTATTTGGTTGAAAGTTGAACTACTTTGTTCAAAATTGATTTTTTCGTTTGAAGATTGACGATTTTAGTTGAAAATTCGTGTTTTTGTTAAAACATATATTTTTGAACTGTTAATTGATCTATTCCATTTTTGGTTGAAAAATAATATTTTTTACTTGAAAAAAAGGGTATTTTGTGTAAAATTCATCTTTGATAGAAAATTAATCTTTATGGAAAAATTTTATTATTCGGTTAAAAATTTAATTATTTTGTTGAAAAATCGTTTTTTTGTATCGAAAATTAGTTTTGTTAATTGAAATTTGAACTATTCAAATTTTGGTTGAAAATTGATCTTTTTTATTTAAAAATTCAACTTTTTGGTTGAGGATTCAACTATTTCGTTGAGAAAATTTGTTTTTGTTGAATTTCAGTTATTACATTTTTGGTTGAGAATTCATCTTTTTTTTGTTGAAAATTGATTTTTTTTTTTTTGGTTTAAGAATCATCATTTCAGTTAAAAATTAATCTCTCTTGTTGCAAATTGAACTATTTTGTTTAAAATTCGTCTTTTCTTTTGAAAATTAGTTGTTATAGAGTCCAAATTTGACATAGGGCCCAGAGTATACATAG
>CAKNYM010049669.1:96684-249503 GCA_932195095.1 Andricus curvator | reverse complement strand
TAAATGGGATTTTGAATTTAATTTTAATCTAATTTAAAATTCTTAAATTTCAATTCCTTAATTATTAAACAATATTCGTGAACAAATTCAGAGTTGGGCTATTTTTCAACAAATAGGCTCAATTTTTGTTTACGGAATCGTCTAAGAATGTTTTTCCGATGACACTTTGTTATAGCTTTGTTTTTTATAAAAGTTGTTTACATAATTATTAATTTTTGTTTGTATAAATTGTTTTCGATTAAGAAACTCTGAATTTGTGCATAAAAATTGTTTAAATAATGAATTATTCTTGTAAATTTGCAAAGTATCATAGCACAAAGTCATCAAAAAGATATTCGTAGGTGAATTAAAACAAAATTAAGCCTATTCCTTGAAAAATATCTAAACGGTGAATTTTTTATGAAAATTATTTAAACAATTGCCAAATAGTATCTATTTTTAAATGATCGTAATAAAACATTAATTCATCTCGAATTTTATACCAAAACTCTTTAAAAATCTTTAAAAAAATGGTACTTATGAAAATAATTTTTTTTTCTAAATTTTGTTGTTAAATAAAAAATTATCCAAATTTTCTATCAAAAATCCAAATACACAAATCTTTCCGAAATTTAAAATGCTTTCATTAAAAAAACGTCTAAATTAAATGAAGAGTGTAGGATACAAATTTATTTGTCCATAGAAATTTTTTTGCCCCACTGTGCGCCGTTTCTAGTTTCGGAAATTCGGGATCTACGGCCCGAAAATCCGAAATTTTATTAAAAATTTTGAGAATTTTCTGAAAATTGATATATGTTTTATCCCCTATAAAAATATATAAATAAATTGTTTACCTTTTAAAAATTTGGCATCAGGAGAAAGGCAAGGACCATCACCGAGGAAACATCGGTAATATTGATTCCGAACACGATCGTTGCCCAAAACTTGATCGATATCGATGTAATCATATTTATCGGAATAAAGTTCTATTTTTTCTGATGAAATGCAAACAGTTAAAGAAAGAAAAAAAATTAAAACTGCAAAATTTCGAGGCATTTTTAACAAGGGTTTTTGGGACAGGGCTTTGCTAAGAACTGAGGAAGTGAACTGAAGAACTGAAGAAGTGGTATTTATATGAGGTTTCTGACGTCAACTGAAGGACGAGATCCTGGATAATAAAGAGACTTTTACGAATTTTACAAAACGTATAAAAAAACAGGAACCTGCACAAAAATTAGCTTCTATTTATAAGTAACACAGAAATGCCACAAACACGTTATTTATTCTCTTCTAATCAGAAAGATCGTTTTAATTTTTACTTTTATTTTAAACTTTATTGTATCCTTGCCAGTTTTAGGGAAAAGTTACTTAAATAAATGTAGTGACAACTCTTATTTTAATAATTAAAAAAAATTTTAAATGACCAATAAATACAATATTTTTCGTAAATTTCTTTTTCAATATTTCTAGTGACAAATTAAAAAAATCTAGTAAAAAATCAAGTTTAAAGTTTATAATATATTGAATTTTAATGCATCTCAGTTTAAAATATTTATAAATTGATAATAATTATATTTAAAAGCGCGTTCTTTATTTTTCTTCTAATTTCAAAGATCGTTTTAATTTAATTTTTTTTCGAAAATATTTCATGATTGCAGTTCATGATCGACAGTTGTTTTTTTGGACGAATGAAAAATCCCGAGAAATAAAATTCCCGAAAAAAAATATTCCACATAGAAAATGAACGAAATTTGAGGAATGCAAAATATAAAAATCCCGAATGGAAAAATTCCCGAATAATAAAATTCCAGATCAGTTTATAATATTACAATATTTGAAAATTCTCGACAAAAATTGACAAATTATTCAAACAATAATTTTAAAAGAAACATTGAAATTTAAAAAAAATTTCTTTGATCAAAATATTTTATTATTGTATTTTTAATAAATAAACAATATTAAATATAAAACGGCACGACTGAAAAATCCCGGAAAAGAAAATATTCGAAATACAAAATTTCCGTAATCATGAAATTCCCAACAATTCAAAATTCCCGTCAGTTTATAATATTACCGAATTTGAAAATTCCCGGCAGAAAATTAATGAACTATAAAATATCTGACACTAACAAATTCCCAAATTTAAAAAAATTGTTTTTAATTAATATTATTTATTTATTAAAGATACAAAAATTACATATTTTGATCTGAAAAAAAATGTTTTCAAGATTATTGTTTGAATATTTCATTATTGTATCTTGAATGAATAAATAACATTTTAAAAAAATTGTTGGTTCAAATTCGGGAATTTTCTATTGTCCGGAATTGTACTGTGTCGGATATTTTATGATTCGGTAATTTTCAAATTCGGTAATATTCTAAACTGTTTGGGAATTTTCCAATTCGGAATTTTTATATTTTGGCAATTTGATAATTGCAGGAATTCGAATATTTTCTTTTTCGAGAATTTTATATTGTGTAAAAAGACGGCACGACTGTAAAATCCCAGAAAATAAAATTTCCAAAAAATTCGTAATAGAAAATTTCCAAAACTATAAAATTGTTGAAATAAAAAAATCTCGAATTGGAAAATTCCCGAATAATAAAATTCCCCAACATTTTATAATATTACCGAATCTGAAAATTCTTGACAGAAAATTGTCGAATTATAAAATATGTGACACTAGTAACTTCCTGAATTTAAAAAGTAAAAAAATGAATTTTTCATTTACTATTTTCTATTGATTAAAAATACAAAAATGAAATATTTTGATCTAAGAAAACTTTTTTTGTATTAGATTATTGTTTTAATATTTCATTATTGTATTTTTTATGAATAAATAACATTACTTTTTTTTGAAAATTTTTTGGGAATTTTCTATTGTCTGGAATTTTACAGTGTCGGATATTTTATAATTGGGGAATTTTCAAATTCGGTAATATCAGATTATAAACTGTTCGGGAATTTTCCAATTTGAAATTAATATATTTTGGCAATTTGATAACTTCGAGATTTTACAATTTCGAATATGTTCTTTTTCGGAAATTTTACATTGTCTTAAAAAACGGGATGACTAAAATCTCGGAAAATAAAATTCTCAAAAAAGAAAACATTCGAAATAGAAAATTCCCAAAATTATAAAATTGTCAAAATATTACAATCCCGAATTGGAAAAAATCGCCAATCGTTTATAATATTACCGAATTTAAATACTAGAAAATTCCCGAATTGAAAACATTGTTTTTTAAGGGACAGCTGAAAAATCCCGAAAAAGAAAATATTCTAAATAGAAAATTCACGAAATTATAAAATTGCCGAAACATAAAAATTCAGAATTGGAAAATTCTCGAATAATAAACTACCTAAAACGTGTAAATATTACCAAATTTGAAAATTTCCGAATAATAAAATTACCGACAAAAAATTGCTGAGTTATAAAATATCTGATACTGCAAAATTCCTCACACTAGAAAATTCCCGAATTATAAAATTCTTTTTAAAAATGTTCAATGTTTTTTTTTAATTTATGTTTGAATTATTTCATTATTGAATGCTTGATAAATGAATAATGTTTATTAAAAAATATATTTTTTTTATTGTTTAAATAAGAAAATTTTATAATTCGGGAATTTTCTAGTGTCGGTAATTTTGCAGTGTGGGATATTTTATGATTCGGCAATTTTCTGTTGATTTTTTATACCGTTTTTTTATTTTGAAAAATGTATTTCAAGAGAATATTTAAAAAGACTAAAATATTTCGAAAATTATCAAAACAGAATCTGGAAGATTTGAAGATAATTCTTTTAATTTTTCAGAATTTTAAGATAATTTTTGGAAAAATTCAAATAATATAAAAAAATATGTAGAACGTTTAAATGTGTTAGATATGATTAAAAAATCATTTAAAAAATTTGAAATAATTGGTAAAACTTTAAAAAAAATGTAATTTTTTGAAGATTTCGAAAAAATGTCGAAGCTTTTTAAGAAGTTTGATAGGTTTCAAGAAATTAAAAGACTTTTTTTAAGATTCCTACGAAAATTGTTAATGACATATTTTGAAAAATTAATTTTCAGAGAAAATTTAAAAAAATTCAAAACATTTCAAAAGATTTCTACGAATTTCGAAAAAAAATCTAAAAGATTTAAGAGAATTTTTTAAAATGTTTTGAAGATTTTTCAAAATTTTATAAATAATTTGAGTCAGTAGAAAATATATTCATCTTTTAAATTTCTAAAAGTCCTAAATATCTTGTTATCCCCTGAAATTATAATTTGAGTACAATTTTTCTTTCTTGACTAAAAAATCTTTTCTGGTGACAAATTGAACTGTTTCGTTAAAACTTTGTCATTTTGGTTTCAAAATTAATCTGTTTTGGTTGAAAATTCCACTATTTTGTTAAAAATTCGCCTTTTTTGTAAAGAATTCCACTGGTTGAAAATTAATTTTTTTTTTTGACGATTTAAGAAGAGGAAACCACCCTGCAGTAGGTAATGATTAACAGTGGATAATCTTAATTAACTGGAAAGCTGACAAAAAATGTGAATTATTTTTGTTAGTATAACATTTCAGCAAGGATACTATATTTTCTGACGAAGTTTCATTGAAATTTTACAATTAATTAATGTGTGAGCGCAAAAAATTAATTTTTAACCTGAAAACCAAATTTTCGTCTCTTATTTATTCATACTTTTTACCTTAATGAAACATTTTCATTTAACAGCTTTATTATTCATTTTATTATTTACATTTAACAGCGTTTGTGATTTTTTAAAAATAATCATAGTTTTAACTATTATTTACTCAATAGACTTATTTTAATTTTAAGTATACGGATGATAAATTATAATTATCGAGAATTGATTATTCTGTAATGCCCAGAAACGATTATCTATTTATGGACAGATGTGTCAAAATCGTACCCTTGACCAGGTCTAATAAAAATGTTTAATACAGCTAATTGACTAATTTCGTGATATTTTTTCTATAAGAATATTAAATTTGTAACCTTTATTTCAAAAAGAAAATTTTTCTTCATTTGTGGAAACTGAAGAAGCTAAATGCTGTTGAATTCTTTCCTATTGGAAATTGGTTTCAAATTTTTAAATTTCACTAAATAAATTTTTGTAATTTACATTATTTTTGGGGAAAAGCTGTAGAATTTGAGCTTAAAAATTAATGATTCGATTAAATTTTTTAATTTGATGACCTGTCGATCTGTGACGTTAAAGAAAGTTTGATTCGAATTGGTTTTGAAATATTGATGAAAAAAACTATCAAAAAAGAAGGAGTTACTTTTCATTTTTAATTATTAAATACTAATAGGTGGAAAGATTTGAGTCAATTTCCAGTTGATCTTTTTAAAAATTACTTGTTTTTATGAATGAAGAATCACTGGCTTTAGGTATTATCTTTTTTATAATTTTATTACCTTGTTTGAGGCTGTGAGAGTGAACCAGTTGGAAAAAAAACGCAATCAAGAAAAGTAGGTGTCCTTCTGCAAATGTGTTTTAGTTTCCTTCTTCTTATTTCTTAATGGGATTTTTTTAGATTACTGCGTGTTTAATTAATTTATTTTAATCTAAAATAAGCTGAGGCAGGTTCATTGTTTAAATTTCATATTATTTTTAAACTATGAATTAGGGATCAAATTTAAAAACAAGCTTGAATATTTTAAGCTTTTAAATTGAAAGATTTCCAAATTATAAATATTTTGAGATACTTTAAAACTGAATTCTTTTAATAGATATATTTCAAATTTGGAAATATTTAAAAAGTAATTTCCAGACAATATTGTAGTTATTTGTCATCTTTTAAATGGATAATTTAAAATTTTTTATTTTTTATAACTCTTTCATCCATGAAAAAAAAAGTGAAGAAACAAAAATTTGTAATTTGTTGAAAAAAGAGTTTCCGGGACAGATTTTAAAATCATATTTCGGTACTCAAGAAACTGGTCGACTAAAAAATTCCCGAAAAAAATATTCAAAGTAGAAAATTTCTGAAATTATAAGAATCCCGAATTTGAAAATTACCGAATGACAAAATTAGTTAATTAGTCAGAAATATTCAAAAAGAAATTTCCAAACAATATTGTATTTATTGGTCATCTTTGAAATGGAAAATTTAATTTATTTTTTATTTTTTATAACTCTTTTATCCGTCAAAAGAAATTAAAAAAACAAAATTGTTTAATTTGTTGAAAAAAGAGTTGCCAGGAATCCTCAGATTTTAAACTCATGTTTCGGTACTTAAAGAACTGGTGGACTGAAAAATTCCCGAAAAAAATATTCAAAGTAGAAAATTCCCGAAATTATAAAAATCCCGAATTTGAAAATTCCCGAATAATGAAATTCCCTACAAAAAATTGCCGAATTATAAAATATCTGACACTGTAAGTTTCCCGAATTAAAAAATTCCAGAATTTCAAAAGTTAAAAATTGTTTTTCAATCAATGTTATTTATTTATTAAAAATACAATAATAAAATATTTGAATCAAAGGAATTTTGAAGAAATGCCTAATGTTTTTCTTCAAATTATTTTTTGAGTATGTCATTATTGTATTCTTGATAAGTAAATAATGTTTATTAAGAAACAGTTTTTTAATTGTTTAAATTCTAAAATTTTATAATTCGGGAATTTTCTAGTGTTGGGGATATTTTTAGTTCGGATATTTTATAAATGGGAAATTCACTGGCAGGAATTTTATTATTCGGTTATTTTTTAATTCAGTAATATTATAAACTGTTGGGGAATCTTCCAATGCGGGATTTTTATATTTCAGTAATTTTATAGTTTCGGTAATTTTCTATTTCATCTTAAAAAACCAAATTTTTTAATTTGTTGAAAGAAGAGTTGCCAGGAATCCTCAGATTTTAAAATCATGTCCGGTACTTAAAAAACTGGTCGACTAACAAATTCCCGAAAAAAATATTCAAAGTAGAAAATTGCCGAATCATAAAATATCCGACACTGTAAAATTCCCGACACTAGAAAATTCCCGAATTATGACATTTTCTTATTTAAACAATTTAAAAAAAATATTTCTTATAAACATTATTCATTTATCAAGCATACAATAATGAAATAATTTAAACAATACTTTTAAAAAACATTGAACATTTTTAAAAAGAATTTTATAATTCGGGAATTTCCTAGTGTCAGGAATTTTTCAATATCGGATATTTTATAATTCAGCAATTTTTTGTCGTTATTTTATTATTCGGAAATTTTCAAATTCGGTGATATTTATACTGTCGAGAGTTTTATTATTCGGGAATTTTCCAATTTGGGATTTTTATATTTCGGCAATTCCATCAATCGAGAATTTTTTATTTCGAATATTTTATTTTTCGGGGATTTTATTTTTTGGGATACTCAGTCGTCCCATTTCGATTTTAAATAATGAAAAAAAATTTGTTCAATAATTATTATTCATTTATTAATTAAAATTACAATGATAAAATATTCGAACAATAATTAAAGAAAGTCATTGAACATTAAAAAAAAGTTTTCTTTGATCAAAATATTTCATTATTGTATTTTTAATATATAAATGATATTGATTAAAAACCAATTTTTGTAAATTTCTTAAATTCAGAAATTTTCTGGGATCAGCAATTTTATAGTATTGGATATTTTATAATTTGGAAATTTTCTGTCGAGTATTTTATTATTCGGGATTTTTTAAATTCGTTAATGCTATAAACTATCGGGAAGTTTAGTGCCAGGAATTTTATTTTTCGAGATTTTTCAGTTGATCCACTTTTTTAAGTACCAAAACCTGAAAAAAGATTCAACTTTGAAGTTTACCGATAATTCAATTTGAAATTATCTGAGTTTAAAATATTTCTAAATTGGAAATATTTCTTTTTAGAAACACGTTCTTCATTTATTTTGTAGTGTCAAAGATATTTTACTGGTTGACCAAGAATTGAATTTTTGAGAACGATAAAAGAACCGAACGTTAGAGAACGATACAAGGTCTATGGCCTAATGTCTCTGTTTATTAAATATTTGAAAGTACATTTTTAAACAAACATAAACTTTTAAAAAATGTTATATTTTATTTTAAATTTTAATAGAAGCTAATAGGGAATATTTTTATAGTCGGCTTGAAATATCTGATGAAAAAATCAAGAAAGCTTCAATTTCAATCTAGGATAAAAACTTATCTTTTTGTAATTTTTCCCTTAAATCCAGTAAAGGACGGAAAATCCTCTTTCGAAAATTATTCTTAATCAAATTGAACAAAGATTAAAATTTTTCTTCTTCAGAATATATTCACTGATTTTAAAAGACGACTTTCTGGTTCATGGACAGAATGCATACTGAGACAAACTCTACACCCTAAACTTGAAAAAAAACAGAGACCGCAGATTCATAAAAAAAAAGATCGTAAAAACGAGTGCTAAAGAAATACCTAAAAGACTGTATTTCGGAAATTGTCTATTTCGGTTATTTTCTTTTTCGGGAATTTTACAGTATCGGCAAATTTTATTTCTCGAGATTTTTCAGTCGTCCCAAAAGAAATTTCATTAAAATAAAAATAATAAAATTTTCTTAAAAGCGAAATTACTAAAATGATAGACCTGTTTGATCAAAATTAATTTGTTGGAAAATTTTTTAAATAAATTTTTGAAACATTAATAAATTTATTAATTATATTAATAAAATAAATATATAAAATATTAAAATAATTATTAAATAAAAAATAAAAAAATAAAAATAAAATAAAATAATATAAAAATATTAAATATAAAATAAATATATTAATAAACAATTTATTAATGTTTCAAACATTTATTTAAAAAATTTTTCAACAAATTAATTTTGATCAAGCACATCTATCATTTTAGTAATTTCGCTTTTAAGAAAATTTTATTAATTTTATTTTAATGAAATTTCTTTTGGGACGACTGAAAAATCTTGAGAAATAAAATTTGCCGATACTGTAAAATTCCCGAAAAAGAAAATAACCGAAATAGACAATTTCCGAAACTATAAAATTACTGAAATATAAAAATCCCGAATTCGAAGATTCCCCAACAGTTTACAATATTACTGAATTAAAAAATAACCGAATAATAAAATTCCTGCCAGTGAATTTCCCATTTATAAAATATCCAAACTAAAAATATCCCCAACACTAGAAAATTCCCGAATTATAAAATTTTAGAATTTAAACAATTAAAAAACTGTTTCTTAATAAACATTATTTACTTATCAAGAATACAATAATGACATACTCAAAAAATAATTTAAAGAAAAACATTAATCATTGTTTTAAACTTTTTTTTTATTCAAATATTTTATTATTGTATTTTTAATAAATAAATAACATTTATTTAAAAACATTTTTGAACTTTTGAAGTTCTGGATTTTTTTAATTCGGGAATCTTACAGTGTCGGATATTTTATAATTCGACAATTTTTTGTAGGGAATTTTATTATTCGGGAATTTTCAAATTCGGGATTTTTATAATTTCGGGAATTTTCTACTTTGAATATTTTTTTCGAGAATTTTTCAGTCGACCAATTTTTTAAGTACCGAAACATGATTTGTAAATCTGAGGATTCCTGGCAACTCTTTTTTCAACGAATTAAAAAATTTTGTTTTTTAACTTTGTTTTGATGGATAAAAGTTATAAAAAAATTTTAAAATTTTTAATTGTCCATTTCAAAGATGACCAATAACTACAATTGTCTGGAAATTTCTTTTTAAATATTTCTAGCTGATTAATTAATTTTATTATTCAGTCATTTTCAAATTCGGGGTTTTTATAATTTCGGAAATTTTCTACTTTGAATATTTTTTCGGGAATTTTTTAGTCGAACAGTTTTTTAAGTACCGAAACATGATTTTAAAATCTGAGGATACCTGGCAACTCTTTTATCAACAAATTAAAAATTTTTGTTTTTCAACTTTGTTTTGATGTATAAAAGAGTTATAAAAAATAAAGAATAAATTGAATTGTCCATTTCAAAGATGACCAATAAATACGATATTTTCTGGAAATTTCTTCTTCAATATTTCTAGCTAATTAATTAATTCTATTATTCGGTAATTTTCAAATTCGGGATTTCTATAATTTCGGGAATTTTCTACTTCGAATATTTTTTTTCGAGAATTTTTCAGTCGACCAATTTTTTCATGTGCCGAAACATGATTTCAAAATCTGAGGATTCCTGGTAACTCTTTTTTCAACAAATTAAAAAATTTTGTTTTTTCACTTCGTTTTGGTGGATAAAAGAGTTATAAAAAATAAAAATAAAATTTAAATTGTCCATTTCAAAGATGACCAATAACTACAATATTATCTGGAAATTTCTTTTTAAATATTTTTAGCTAATTAATTAATTTTATTATTTGGTAATTTTCAAATTCGGGATTTTTATCATTTCGGGAATTTTCTACTTTGAATACTTTTTCGAGAAATTTTAGTCGACCAGTTTTTCAAGTACCGAAACATGATTTTAAAATCAGAGGATTCCTGGCAACTCTTATTTCAACAAATTAAAAAATTTCGTTTTTTCACTTTGTTTTGGTGGATAAAAGAGTTATAAAAAATAAATAATTTAAATTGTCCATTTCAAAGATGGCCAATAACTACAATTGTCTGGAAATTTCTTCTTAAATATTTCTAGCTCATTAATTAATTCTATTATTCGGTAATTTTCAAATTCGGGATTTTTATAATTTCGGGAATTTTCTATTTTGAATATTTTTTCGAGAATTTTTCAGTCGACCAGTTTTTTAAGTACCGAAACATGATTTTAAAATCTGAGGATTCCTGGCAACTCTTTTTTCAACAAATTAAACCTTTTTGTTTTTTAACTTTTTTTTTATGGATAAAAGAGTTATAAAAAATAAAAAAAATTCCATTTCAAAGATGACCAATAAATACAATATTCTTTGGAAATTTCTTTTTAAGTATTTCTAATTCCAAATTTGAAATATATCTATTAAAAGAATTCAGTTTTAAAGCATCTCAAAATATTTATAATTTGGAAATCTTTCAATTTAAAAGATTAAAATATTCAAGCTTGTTTTTAAATTTGATCCCTAATTCAGAGTTTAAAACTAATATGAAATTTAAACAATGCACCTGCCTCAGCTTATTTTAGATTAAAATAAATAAATTAAACACGCAGCAATCTAAAAAAATCCCATTAAGAAATAAGAAGAAGGAAACTAAAACACATTTGCAGAAGGACACCTACTTTTCTTGTTTGCGTTTTTTTTCCAACTGGTTCACTCTCACAGCCTCAAACAAGGTAATAAAATTATAAAAAAGATAATACCTAAAGCCAGTGAGTCTTCATTCATAAAAACAAGTAATTTTTAAAAAGATCAACTGGAAATGGACTCAAATCTTTCCACCTATTAGTATTTAATAATTAAAAATTAAAAGTAACTCCTTCTTTTTTGATAGTTTTTTTCAGCAATATTTTAAAACCAATTTGAATCAAACTTTCTTCACCTTTACAGATCGACAGGTCATCAAATTAAAAAATTTAATCGAATCGTTCATTTTTAAGCTCAAATTCTACAACTTTTTCCAAAAAATAATGTAAATAACAAAAATTCATTTAGTGAAATTAAAATTTGAAACCAATTTCTAATTAACCCTTGTATGCACACCCGGCTATCCAGGTATCCGCCATGGTACATTTTTGCATGGAATTTTTAACAAAAAAGGCGAATTTTTAACAAAATAGTGGAATTTTTCAACCAAAACAGACTAATTTTCAAACCAAAATGACGAATTTTCAACGAAATAGTTCAATTTGTAACCAAAAAAGATTTTTCAGTCAAGAAAGAAAAATTGTACTCAAATTATAATTTCAGAGGATAAATGATTTTGAATACAAAATAAAAATTTCGAATAAATATTTTTTTTCAAGGTTTAGTTGTTCATTTGTTTTTAAGGTTATAGAAATATCAATTTCCTAAGATTCTTGATAAAATTTGAAAAGATTCTTGCAGATTTCAGATACATGTCGAAAAAGTATAATTTTTTTATTTTACAGGATTCTGAAAATTTTTAGGTACAATCCGAGTCAGTTAAACAGATATTTAGGAATTTTAGAAGTTTAAAAGATAAATATGTTTTAAACTGAATCAAATTATTTCTAAAATTTTTTAAAATCTTTAAACATTAAAAAAAATGCTCTTAAATCTGGTAGATTTTTTTTTCGACATTCGTGGAAATCTTTTGAAATGTTTTGATTTTTTTTAAATTTACTTTAAAAATTAATTTTTCAAAATAAGAAGTCATTAAAAATTTACATAGGAATCTCAAAAATAGTCTGTTAATTTCTTGAAACCTTTCAAACTTCTTAAAAAGCTTCGAAATTTTTTCGAAATCTTCCAAAAATTATATTTTGTTTTAAATTTTTAGCAATCTTTTAACATTTCAAATGATGTTTTAACCATTTGCAAAACATTTCAACGTTCTACATATCTTTTAAAATTATTCCAATTTTTCCAAAAATTCTAAAAAATTAAAAGAATTGTTTTCAAATCTTCCAGATTCTGTTTTGATAGTTTTCGAAATATTTTGAAATATTTTAAAGTCCTTTTAAATATTCTCTTAAAATTAATTTTTCAAAATCAAAAATCGGTTTAGATTATCTCATGAATTCTTAGAATTTTTTTTATTATCGTGAAACTTTTCAAAATGCTTAATAAGCTTCAACATTTTTATTACCAAATATTCAAAAATTTAAATTTTTCTAACCTTAAAAAAATCTTTTTAAGTTTCAAATTAATTTTGAATCTTTTTGAAACTTTCAAATTTCTCTAAAAATTTACTTGAATTTTTTATAAAACTTTGTAATTTTGCTAATTACACATTTTTACTTTAAAATCGTCCATATTCTTTTTCGAAATTTTAGGAAATAATTTAAAATGTTTTGAAATCTTTGTCAATTTTCTCTTAAAATTTGTATTTCAAAATAAAATATCAGTTTAAATTTTCCCAGGAATTTTAAGAACAATTACATTTTTTTTATCAAAGCGCTTGATACCTTTTTTTAGTTTTATTATTATTATTGAATATATATATATATATATCTATATATTATTTAGATCACTTTCAATTTCTCATAAACATGAAGTTTTCAGACTTTTCATTTTAAACGGAAAAAAAGAGACAGCTTCATCCAATCATGAAAGCGGATTTCCCGACAAAATAGTTTTAAGATAGTTTCCAGATATTGATCAAAAATGGCGCCATGTACTTATTTTAATAATTGGTCAACTCTCAAAATTGTATTAAAAAGTTAATACGATAAGCAGAAAGCGAATTAGATCCACTGTGAAGTTAGCTGACGAACGCAGCTCGGCTCTCACAGGCGGAAAGCCCAGGTTAGACCAGGGGTAAGCGTGCGCGCGCAGGTCGGGCACGCACGTTGCATTGCGACCCCCTCTCCTCCGGGCCGACGGTTCTTCGCATGTGAGAGCCGAGCTGCGCTCGTCAACTAACTTCACAGTGGCTCCAATCCGCTCCCTGGAATAAGAATACTAAATTCGATCAATTTGCTACTTTTTTTATTTAAATTTTTAATAAATGCAGACCAGAAAATTGAACACTGACTTTCGTTTTATCATTGAAACAAAAAACTTGTAACTGCTAATAGACTGAAAGGCATATCGATGCAATTTAAACTTTTTGTTAGTAATTTATAATGCATGCTAGTAGGTATAACCGGTTTTAATCGGACTCTCATCAAATGTATTTTGCATAATGAGAAGATTGGTTTAAAACATAAAAAAGAAACAAGATGACCTATCGAATTATTTATGACTTTCAAAAAAATCGACTTTAATAATAAATCATAGTAAATACTTTACAAATAACTGGTTTGAAATCAATATAACCTATAAAAAAGTGTTTCAGTTCGTATGTAAAATAACATATAAAAGTTGTAAATAATGTAATAAAGCGATATCAGATGAAAGTCCTGGAATTTTGATTTGCACTTAAAATTTAATAGCAAATTAATTAACAAAAAAAATATTATTTTTTGTTTTCTGCAATATTTGGGAAGGCTAGAAAATTAATTCGTTTTTTAAAAAGTAACACAAAATGATTTTATTTTTCTAGAAATTACTGAATCAATTTACAATATTTCTGCAAAATTATTGCATTCCATACAAATTATAAAATTGGTATTAAAAATTCGGTTTTTTCTTTTACATTGATTTTTTGTCGGTACCTAAACCGGCTGGATCAATAACGTATTTTCTGATGACAGCCTCCCATTTTTCTGGAAATTTTGATGAGTAGTGGTCAGCAGTTTTGTCGAACATAATTTTTTGTTTTTCAGTGCATTTTCGGCATTGGGTTGCGAAAACCTCTGGTATAAAATCTGAAAGGGTAGGAAGAATTTTTATTATTTATGAAGAAAAAGTTGATATACGTAAATAATAGTTGTTTAAAAAGCTACAAATTAGTTGAAAAATTAATATAAATTTTGAATTTACGATGGTGCCCCAAAACTTCCCCTAAAAATGTAAAATAATTTCGTGTAAAACTGATACTATTTGCTTTCCTTTTTCAATTTTCAAATTTTTAAACAATTTTTATTTTTCTGAATAATTTTCGTTTGATCAACAAATGACTAGACGGTAGCTTTTTATAGAATTATTGGAACAGTCAGTCATTGTCAAGAGTACTAATATTTATTCAAACAATTTAAATGGTTTAAACAATTTATAATTTAGTCAACTAGTTTACGTACTTTAGATACTTTTATAAGTTTAAGCCACTTTTTTAAATAAATATTAAAAATATACTATTTTCTACAATTAAGGGGGCATTTTTTTAAAAGTTATTTTGTAATTCTTTAATTAACTGATCATTTCCATTTGTAAGTTTTGAAGAAAAATAGGTAAAAAAACTCTAATTTCTTAACAAATTTGATTAACTATATGGAATATTTTCTTTAAATATTTACATAATTCAGATATTACTCCAATTATTAAAACAATTTATTGATTAAACAATTCAGCGATTTCATTACAAAATAATAATATTCAATTGTGCCTAATGCTATTTTCTTCAAATCAAATTAAGTTTTTCTTAAAGCTAGAATAAAAAATTAATTTTTCTATCAAAAGTTATAAGTGAATAATAATCAATTAGTTGAAAAAGTTGATAAATGTCTGAACAACAAAATATTGCCCTCAACAATAACTATTGCGCTTAATCACAGAAAAACCTACAGTTCTAAGATTTATTGAAGAAAAAATTGTTTAAAGAAATGAGAGTTTATTAAATGTTATACGTAAATTTAATAAACGTACATTTTTAATCATTAGCGAAATAGTTTACCAAACTGAAAAGAGAGTTTTCTACCTCTTTTTCATGATGATAATTTGCATGTAAATAATAACTTATTGTTTAAAAAGTGATGAAATGTCTTATCGTTAACAAAAGCATTGCTTAAACAAATAGGAGCTTGTTAAATGCAAGGCATGAATAAATAAATTAAATAAATAAATTAACGTAAATATTCAATAATTATGAAAATAGTTTACCAAATTAAAAAAAGGGGGTTTCTATCTTTTTTTCATTATTATTTGTAAGTAAATAATAATCAATTGTTTAAAAAGTTGGTAAATGTCTCCACAAAAAAATATTGCTTTTAACAATCTCTGATTTTGCTTGATCACAAGAAAACGAATATTTCTAAAATTTATTGAAAAAAATTGTTTGAACACATAAAAGTTGTTTAAATGAATCAGGATTTGTTTAAAAAATCAGGCTAACATCCTTGTAATCGCTTGAAATCTTCAAAATCCCATAAAAAGCTCTTAAAATTGATAAAAATCCTTGAATTCCACGAAATTTGATTTGGCAAATCAATACTCAGGTAATGAGCTTTCATTAAAAAAATTATGAACCGAAACTGAAATTTGCAATTGGCGGTCTCCCCAGGTTAATACAGAAATCTCTTATAAATATTCAAAGAAAAAGGCTTCCAATTTTATAACATTTTTGTACTTAGTACTTAAGATATGAAAATATAGTGATTAAAAAAGTAAAATAATTTACAAATTTGCATACCTCTAAAGAATTTTTGATCTGCCGTTACACATGGTCCAAGATTCATAAAACAATTATAGTAAGTATCTGCCACTCGTGGATTTGACAAAACCTCATCAACGTTTATGTAGTCATATTTGTCAGGATAAGTTTCTACTTTTTCTTCAGTCACCACACAAGAAAAAATAGTGAATAGTAGAAAAGAAAATGAAGCGATTTTGAACATTTTGAAAAATCTCACTGTAGATTATCGTGAAACTGACTGAGGTAATATTTTTCTTCGTCTTTATATAGATCTTACTCTGAGCAAGTGAATTATGATTATCTGAAACGTCATAGTTTCAACTGTCAGCAATTAATTATACATGAGCAAAAATCATCTGCCATATTTCACCACGAGCTGTAAGTTTCTTCTTATTTTTTTACAGTTTTTTTTTCTAATGACTAATTAAGCGAATACCAAGTATGAATTAAACCTTTTTATTACAGAACAGTGGCTGGTTTAGGAGTTATATTAACAAATATGTTAATTAATAACCATTTTTTATTCGATACTACTTCTTCCTATCCTATCTCCCTGCTAGAAGTAGAAAGATTGAAAAAGATAGAAATTTAGGGATAGGAAAATATAGAACTATTCTATTTCTCTCAATAAGTCACTTTGCATCCCCAAAACGCTATTTTTTCCTATCCCCAATCTCAATATTTTTCTGTCTCTTTCTCTACCTTTCAGTGACTGAGGAATCTTATCTTTTTCTATCCCTTATTCTATCTATCTATCTATTACGAATTTCAATCTGTTTTAATCTCTTTCTCTATCTTTCGTAACCGAGGACCATTAACTTTTTCTTTACTTCATTCTGTCTCTTTAATATAATTTTGAATCTTTGTCTATCTCTTCTCCTATCTTCCGCGATTGAGTACTCTTATCTTTTTCTGTCTCTCGAAATTAGGGATTCCATCGAAAAGTTGGGGAATTTAACAAAAAAAGTAATTTGGTGTTGACCACGTACCAGAATTTCCATACCTTAGTCGGCAACTGTATCGAACTTGGCAAACCGGTTTGCCGGGCCTTTACTTACAGGCCTGAAGACTGATTTCACTTGTTGGTTACTTTTACCGTCAGCCACCTAGCGGCAAAACATTCAGGTAGACATGGATAGATAAAGAGTAGGATGAGATAGAGCTGAGGGTATTGAAATAAATAGACTTGATTTTAGATTGAAAAATAGATAGAATAAGACGTTTATAGATATAGGATACGATGAGATAGGGGAGAGGATATTGAAAAAGATAGACTATAATTTGAATTGACAAAGAGGTAGAAGAAGATGAACGTGGCTAGATAAAGGATAGGATAAAATATAAATGAGGAGATTGAAAAAAGGCGAAAAATTAGATTCGTAGAGAGATAGTACAAGATTGACGTGAATAGATGAAGGAGAGGATGAGATAGAGATGAGGGTATTGAAAAAGATAGACGTGAATTTAGATTGAAAAATAGATAGAAAAATATAGACGTTGATAAATGTATGATACGATAAGATAGGAAGAGGAGATTTAAAAAATATAGAGTGAATATATATTGACAAAGAGATAGAGAAAGATTGGCGTGGATAGACAAAAGGATAGGATGAGATAGAGAAGAGGGTATTAAAAAAGATAAGCGTGAATTCAGATTCACAAAGAGATAGAGAAAGATAGACGTTGGCAAATGTAGGATACGATGAGATAGAGAAAAGTATATGAAAAAATATTGACGGGAATTAATATTGACAGAGAGATAGACAAATATTGACGTGGATAGATAAAGTATAGAATAAGATAGAGAAGAGGAAGTTCAAACATACCATCGTAACTTTTTTCCCAGGAAGTGAGAACGTGTTCAGTGACAGGTGGTGAGAAGATTTTGCGGAATTTGTGTGGAAGGTGTGAGTGGAGTGTGAGGGTGGAAGCGCTGCTGCAGAGCATAGGGTGGGTTGAAGGCATGGTAGGGAAAGTTAAGTTGGAGGGGAGAAAGTAGAAGGAAGTGGCGGTTGTGGAGTTAGAGAGCTGGGAAGAAAAGTTGGGGGTAATGCGAAATAAGAATAGGATAAAGGATAAGGGAGTTTTCATCGATCACGATTTGACGAGAAAGGAAAGGGATGTGCAGAGAATGCTGTACGACAGGGCTAGGAGGGAGAGGAGTGAAGGGAGATCAGCAAAGGTAGGATATCGGAAAATAAAAGTAGACGAGAAAATGTGGGTGTGGGACAAGGAGAAAGAGGTGTTGAAGGAAGTGCAGGGGAATTTGTTTCGTAGGAAGTAGGGGGGTGGGGGTAATGCAGCGTAGAGGAGTAGTGAAGGTGCTGTACTGGAACGTAGCAGGGGTAAAGTAGACGGATGAGGAGTTCTGGAGGTATATCCTGGAATTTGATGTTGTGGGACTGGTAGAGACGTGGGTAGAAGGAAAGGAATGGGATAGAATAGAGCCATAGCTACCAAGGGGGGTATAGGTGGAAACTCCAGGTGGTCAGAGTGAAGAAGAAAGGAAGGGCTAGTGGGGGAATTATAATGGGGGTTAGAGATGGATTAGAGGCAAAAGTTCATGGAGAGGAAGAGGGTGAGGGTGTGCAAATGAGGGAAGTAAAGATAGGAGGGGTAAAGTGTAAGTTTGTGACAGTATACAATAAGGATGGGATGGAAAGAATTAAAGAAAGGGTGGAATACTTGCTAGGCGAAGGAGAGGAGGGCATGGTGGTCCTGGGTTGGGACTTTAATGCGAGGATGGGCAGAGAAGGGGGCCTTTACAGAGAAGGGGAGAGCTTCGAAAGGAAATCGAAGGATGAGTTAATAAATAAGGAGGGGGAGATTCTAAGGGACTGGATGGAGGATAGAGGCTGGGCGGTGGCAAATGGTATGACAACTGGGGACGAAGAGGGAGAACACACATATGTGTATAAGGTGGGGGTATCGGTGATACACTATGTGGTCATGAATATGCAAGGATGGGAGAAGACGGACAAATTCTCAGTAGAGGGGAGGGTGGAATCAGACCATCAGCCATTAAGACTGTGGATAAGAGGGGAGGGTGGCGGAAGGCAAGGTGGGGAAGAAGTCTCGATAGGGGAGAGGGTGCCCTGGACGAGGGAGGCAACAGAGAAGTATCAGGAGAGTTAGGAAAGGTACGCTCTGAAGGGGAGTCGGTGCAAGAGATATGGGAGGATCTGAAAGAGAAGGTGAAAGGGTGTGTGCAAAAGAAGGTATTTAGAAAGAAGAAGAAAGGAACGGTGAGGTAGTGGTGGGATAGGGAATGTAAAAAGATGAAAAGGAAGGTGAAGAGGAAGTACAAGAAGTGGAAAGAGGGTAATGCGAAAAGGGAGGAGTACCTAGAAATGAGGAAGGGGTTTAGATTGATGTGTAAAAAGAAAGAACAGAAAATGGAGGATAGGGGACTGGAGAGAGGCCTGATCGAGAGGGTAAGAGAGATATATGAAGAGACCAAAGATAACGTAAGAGGAGGGGAGGGGATTTCGGAGGGATTCTGGATGGATAGGGGGTTATGGCAAGCCCAACGCTTTTTGCGATTTTAATTGCGGAGATGGAAAGTAAGCTGGAGGCCGGGGTGTTAGGAGGAGTCAGGATAGGAGGAGTTAGAATTTGGTCACTAGCGTATGCAGATGACATAGTGTTGCTGGAAAGAAGCGAGGAGGCCCTAAAGGAGATGATCAAGAGGTTGAGAAGATACCTGGATAAGAACAGGTTAGAGCTGAATGCGGAAAAATCCAAGATTATGGTGTTCAGAAAAGGAGGGGGAAGGGATAAGGGAGGGGAGTGGAAGTGGAAGGGAAAGGTGGTGCAGGAGGTGAAAGAGTTTGTGTACCTGGGCTTCTTGTTTCGGAGGAATGGGGGAGTGGATGGTCACATAAAAGAAAGAGTGTGGAGCGCAAATGTGGTGATGAGGCACATGTGGGGGTTGGGAAAGAAGTTATTCGCAGATGATTTTGGAAGGAGAATGAAATTGTTTGACTTACTAGTGATGAATGTGCTATTTTATGGAGTAGAGGTGTGGGGGTGGAAAGAAAGTGAAGAGGTGAATAGGACACAGGAGAGGTATGTAAAGTGGACACTGGGCTTGGCAGTGTACACGCCTAATTATATTATCAGGAGGGAGACAGGGAGAGCGAGTGTAGGGAGTATAAGGAGAAATTTTTGGAAGAGAGGGGAAGTAAGCTGGTTCGGGAGTGTTGGTGGGAGAAGAAGAACAGGAAAGGGGGTGGGAAGATGGAGGTTGAAAGGGGAAGGTATTTCAGAACGAATGGACTGCAGATGGATGAAGTGAGAAGGATGCACGAGGAAGGAAGGAAGGAAGGTATATGAGTTGGTTCAGAAAAACGGTATGGCGAGAGAGAAAACAGCAGGGCGAGAGAGAATAAGAGAGTCAAGGTTTAACGGGAACTGTGTGTGAATTATGCCAAGGGCGAGAGCTTAATATTTATGTGAGAAAGGAGAGAAAGGAAGTCAGGAGCTTATAGCGAGGATGAGATGTGGGTGCATGGAGGGTTTTAATAGGTTCTGGCTCTCTGGGGAGAAGAGGATGTGTGAACTTGTGGGAAGGTGGATGCAAGAATGGAGCACTGGTTGGAGGAGTGCGTAGAGGTGGAAAGGAGTGGGATAAGCATGGAGATATTGATGCAGGAAAGGGGGGCCAAAAGGGCAGTAGCATAGTTGAAGGGAGTGTTGGGTAAGATGGTGAAGAAGAGAAGGAAGGAGGAAGAGGAATGGAGAAGGAAAGATTGTAAATAGGAGAGGAAGTAGATATAAGTAATCTGTAAATATTGTAAATACTAGATAAGTATTAGGTATTAGCCGCGGAAGCAGAGCTTGGCAATGCGAGAAAGTAGGGACATGCGAGCGAGGCGAGGCGAAGCGAGGAAGGCAAGGCGATAAGAACGTGTGGTCTTAGAGATAAGGTAAAGATGGATGTTAGTTTTTAAGGGTTAGTTTCAAGAAAATTCTGTGAAAAATGGAAGTGTAAGCAAGTCAATTTTTTAAGGCCAGCAGGCTGAAAAATAAACGTTTATGTATCTATCTATCTATCTACACAGAAATTGGAACCCCTAATTTTTAAAGGATCCGGGGCCCTAAATGGTCCAACAAGGGTCCGGTCCGGACCTGGACCCTCAATAAACATCACAGAAAAAGTAAAAAAAGGTAATTATTTTTAATTATTCAATCTTTCTTTTTATTCATGTTCATTTGTAAAGCCAATGTGAACTATTATAACAACGCGAATAACATAATAATAATCAATTTTATACTCACAATTCTGTGTAGTTCAAATTCAAACGTAAATTCTATTTTTGCTAATATTTTTTATAAAATAGCTGGTCATCCTACATATTAATTTATCCTATAAAATGAGAGAATATGTAGAAATTCTATCCAAAGATAGAATCATATAAGTCCTCTAACATAAAGCAAAAGATTGAAAAAATAAGATTAATTACTTTGTTTTTACTTTTTCCGTGATGCTTGTAAATATTGTAATTTTATATGTAATCATCGTAAATAAAAAAGCAATGAAAAACAAGAAAGAATATTATTTTTTTCTTTTCCTTGTCTATTTTAGGAATCGGAGAATTTTTTTATTTAAGATTTCCTTACTAACGAACTTCGTATCACATAACTATATACATTACATTATTATTAATGGCTTAAAATTTTGTATAGGATCCCTTTTTATTAGTTTTAAATTACAATATTACCAGATATTACATGGAAAACAGACAAAAAGTCTCAATCCATCAAATATGTGATGAATCGTTTGCATAGTCGGCTATTGGGCTAAAAAGCTCTAGCCCAATCGACTACTGGCCGGTCGTCGTGCAGAGCGTCGGTTAGCCGACTGACTAGCTAGTCGGCTATTGGATTACGACATATCCATTAGACCAAATTATATTTTAATCTCGTTGCTTAAAAACAGTTTTTCATCCTGAATGCATTTGGAAATCAGTTGTTTTTTTTCAATAATATTTTATAAAGTAATAAAATCGATATAAATGTAAATTGTGGATTTTATTATTTTATTAAATAATTTTTGAAAAATAAAAGCTGATTTCCAAATACATAGGAAATGAAAAATTATTTGTTAAGAATTTTTACGGTGTTTTGAAATATTAAATAAAGTTTTGTTCTGTGAATTTGGTGACATTGTTTTTCTCTCAGCACTAAACGATTCAAAGGATAATCTCGTCTGCCGAATCATCCTAAGTTTCATGTTTATTTTTATCTCGATTCTCATTTAAGAAAGAATTTAGAAGTAAATCCTTTTTTAACAAATATCAATATACCTACACACTTTTTCATTGTGATAGGTTATTTTCTTTTGGCGGGGAGCGTTTGAACTCTTCAGATGATGAACTGGAAGCCATGGATAGCGAAATAAGTCCAAAGAAACGTCGTAAAGACCTAGCGAAATAAAAACCATTGTAGAAGCTGATCATTAGGAATCTTCAACTGAGGAACTAAAAGGGTTTGGTGATGATGGAGATGATCTGAAGGCCATAGTTAGCAAGTTTAGTCCAAAAAATCGTCCTGAAAGACCCAGAAAATCGCAAACCAACGTAGAAGTTGATGCCAGCGCTGCTACGAAGGATGTACCTGGAACCCAGAATTTTGCAGATAAAGATTTTGTACTTGATAGATTAATAACAGAAATAGCCAAGAAAAATAAATTGAGCGTTGGACAGATAGTGACCGATATCGATAAAGAGACTTTTGAAATCGAATTTATGAGGAGGACAGAGAGTATGAAAAAAAAACTTCTTTGGTTTTCCCTACCATGCCTGACGTACAAAATATTAGTAAGAGAAACGTTATTTGCAAATTACAAACCAAGAATCACTGAGCGAAGAATTCCCGTGTAGTTCGGGTTCACACCCCAATAGTTCGGGTGCTTTCTCTTTTTTTCTGTTTCACACGAAGGTTTGGCGCGCTTGCACTACTGAGACGTGCGATCACCCCAACCATTCGGGTGCTCACCTGAAACAGCAGCGGCCGAAGTGGTGGGGCGCCCGCCCGAATAGTTGGGGAGCTTGCACGAATGATTCGGGAGATTCGAGTCGTCAACCGCGTTGGATGTTGCGCGTTCGACGTTTGCGCATGTTCGCTAATGGCCGCAGCTGATGAACATCAGGCTCTGCCCGAATGTCACTGTTTCTAGTTTATGTCGATTTTATTGTTCATGTGCGAGATGTCAGTGGAATAAAGTGTAACTAGTTATCTGGTTTTTCTTTGGATAATCCTTAACGAAGGTAAGAGAAATATAAAACATTATTCTTTGCTTGCACATGAGTCGAAAAATCAAATCATTAGCGAACATGCGCAAACGTCGAACGCGCAACATCCAACGCGGTTGACGACTCGAATCTCCCGAATCATTCGTGCAAGCTCCCCAACTATTCGGGCGGGCGCCCCACCACTTTGGCCGCTGCTGTTTCAGGTGAGCACCCGAATGGTTGGGGTGATCGCACGTCTCAGTAGTGCAAGCGCGCCAAACCTTCGTGTGAAACAGAAAAAAAGAGAAAGCACCCGAACTATTGGGGTGTGAACCCGAACTACACGGGAATTCTTCGCTCAGTGATTATAGGAGAGGAAAAAATGTTTTTTCTAACCAAGGAACAATTTTCAATATGTTGTAGTGCGTCGAATTTTTATTTTTCACTACAAAATATGTTTTAAAATTTATTTATCTCGTGATAATGCAAGATAAAAATATCAGGTTATGTTCTGAGTCATAATAAATACGTATATTATGGTTTTTACATGTTTCTGTTACTTGATTTTCTTCAAAATACATACAGAAACGTATAAATTATTCTATTATGTTGTAAACTTTAACTAATTAACACTTGCAATTATTATTACTTTACTCTAATTGAAAAAGGACAAAAAGGGGAAAATCTCAGAAAAACCCGCATTATTCTAAGAAAATATAATTATAAATGATGATAAATTGTTTAAACAATTATTTCTATTAAATTTAATTGATTATTGTCTCGCTCGAACTGAAAAGTTGGTAGTAGAAAATAGTACTTTATGTATTACAAATAAATTGTGTTAAAAAACCGCAAAAAATAATAATTAGCGCCAGAAACTCGCAAACCCGAATTTATCACTTATGGGGTTTTTTGAGACCCTATAAAATAGACAAAATTGTAGAGAGAAATGTTGAGTTTCACCTCAATTCATCTAACATTAATGATTCTGAATCAAATTTACAAAAAAAAAAAATTTTCTTATGAGAAATACGTGTTAAATTTCATGGGGCTTGTGAAACCTATAAATATCATTTAAACAAACAAAAAATGCGTTTTTTGCGGATTCGAACATATTTGGGGTCGATATGCATTAAAATTTTAATAAAAAAATTTTCCAATGCATTTTTGGACCATTTTTGTATTATACATCAATCTTCTTCCTCTAAAAAATAGGTGTGTTACGAAAATCTCGAAAGCATTGTTGTCGATTTTCCTCATTGCGGATTGGGTAATTTGAAAAACTCATACCAAGGGATCTTGCCGAATTCACACACATAATTAAGATTTATTAATGTGAAATTTTATTATTACATTTTCAGTTGAAATAATTAATTTTCAACCAAGAAAAAGGGAATTTTCAACTAAATGGTTAAATTTTTAACCAAACTGATGAATTTTTGAAAAAAAAAATAATTCTCAATAAAAAGTGTAATAGTTGATATTTCCACCAACAAATATTTTAGTTTTAAATAAAAAACTGTTAAATTGAACAGAAAATATGAATTTTCAACAAAAGAGTTGAATTTCCAACCAAGAAAGATTTTTCAATCAATGAAGAGAAAAAATCTCATTCAATATATTGAGTTTTCAAGTCATAAAGACAAATTTTTGAAAAAAAGTTTAATTCACAACACAAAAATATGCATCTTCTACAAAAAATAATTTAATTTTCGACTAAAAACGACGAGTTTCAAAAAAAAAGAGTGAATTTTCAACTGAAAAATATCATTTTCCTAGAAAAAATCTAGAAAAACTCATTTAAAAAAAAATAATCTTCAACAAAATTTGTCCATTTTCAAACCAAAGAAATGAACTTTTAACTAAAATGATGCATCTTCAATCAAAAAAAAAAAAGACAAAAATTTTAACCAAATAGTTGAATTTTCAACCCAAAAAATTAATTTTCGACTAAAAAAAAGACAAATGTTAAACAAAATAGATGAATTTTTAACTAAAAAGATAAATTTTCAACAAGAAATAGAATAGTTTGATTTTAAGTTAGAGAAAAAGTTTTTAACCAAATAAAATGAATTTTCAACGAAATATTTACATTTTCAACCAAAACGTTTAAATGACTATAAAAAAAAAATTTTTAACGAAAAATGGAACAGTTGAATTTGTAGTGGAAAAAATTAATTTTCAGTAAAAAAAACAAATTTTCAACCAAAGAAATTGAATTTTAACCAAAAGGATTAATTTTCTACCAAAAAAGAATCATTCTCAACGAAATATATGAATTTTCAACCAAATATTTTAATTTTTAATGGAATTTTCAACCTAATAGTTGAATTTTCAACCAAAAAAGTAAGTTTTCTACCAAATAGATGAATTTTCAACTGAAAAAGGTAAATTTAAAAAAAAAATAGAATAGTTTTATTTTCAGTCAGAACAATAAGTTTTTAAGCAAATACATTAAATTTTCAACGAATTAGTTAAATTTTCAACTGAACAAATGAATTTTCTACTGAAAAGATCTATCAGAAAAAATTCGAAAAAAAATTTAGTTAAAATTTTAATTAAAATAATTAATTTTCAATAAAAACAACTAATTTTTAACCCCAAGGTTAATTTTATACCAAAAAGAATAATTGTATACCAAAAAAGATTAATTTTTAACAAAATACATAAATTATCGACCAAACATTTCAATTTTTAATGGAATTTTCCACCTAATAGAGTTCAATTTCCAACCAAAATGGTGAATTAGTCACCAAGAAGATTAAGATTCTACCACGAAAGACAAAGTTTCAACAAAATACAGAAATTTTCAAACAAATAGTTGAATTAGCAACTGAAGAAGATTGATGTTCAACCAAACATCAGACAGATGAATTTTAAGTTAAAAAAATTAATTTTCAATACAAAAAACCTAATTTTCAAGCCAAAGAAATGAATTTGGAACCAAAAAGATTTAACAAAATACAGAAATTTTCGACCAAATAGTTGAATTTTCGTCTTTCAACTAAGTAGTTGAATTTTGAACCAAAAAAGGTTCAGCAACAAAAATCAGAGCTGATTTAAATACCCCGTAAATTCCAGATTTTCTCTTTTTTCTGTGAGGAAAATTTGTTTTTTTCTTGAAAAACATGGAAAACCTCTAAAGTGTAAAGATGTAAAGTGAAATTCGTCATATTACAGTATCAGTATATAAAGAGAAACTCAAATTTTTAATAGCTATAGCAAAAATTAACTGTTTGTGCTACATTCAAAACGCGGTAAATGGAGCTTTCTTATAGAAAATTCGAATCAAATTCAAATAGTCGAATTTAATTCTACTTTCATCCAGTAATACCTTGAAAATTTTTATGTTTTTATTTTTCATATGGAAAAAAAAATATTAAAAGTACAGTGTCAGATTATTACACACGCGAAGAGTCATATTTTGTCAATGAAAAAAATAATCTGCCAGTTTCAAAGAATTGTAAATAAGTGGAAAAATTGTGTCATTCATATTGAATTTAGTGGAATTTTCTCGCTATAATGTCTAAAGCTAGCAATGTAAAAATTACATATTGTGGTTTCATTAAAGAATAATTATTACTTTTTGTTAGTGGCTTCTTTTTATTTCTAAATTACTCATTCCGCGAAGCACTCCCAACCTGTTCGAGTTTAATCTTGGGCTACTTGTAGAAGTCTAAAGTTTATGAATTAATTATTTTAATTTATCATTTCTTGGAATGCATTATTTTTATTGGCTTAAATTACTGACCTCAGAGCAATAATTCAAACTCATAAAAATATATTCTATGATTAAAATTTAATGAGTTAATTACAAAATTATACTTATGTGTAAAATAGTGATAATTAGATTTGATTAATTTTTTCACATTTACTGCATGTTGCAAGAGTGATAAAAAAAACTCTGTAAAAAATCTAATAGAGCGATTTTGTGAACAACATTTTCTTGAATCAGTAGCAATAAAACATCAAATGGGTTTTTAATGTGCAGAAGTTGGAAAGACACGAAAAAGTTCATTGATAATATATACAGAATTTTTTGCTAGTATCATTACTCATCTGACGTAATAATTTTTTTTCTTTTGCCTAATGATATGGAAGGTATTATTTACGGAAAACTCAATAGTGATTTTTCTATCTTCACGGAATTAGTAATTTTAGTTAGTTCAAGGGGTTATTCTGAAAATCAAAAACATTTTTTGTTGTTCGGAATTTCTAAGCATTTCAAGAGAATACAAAATCTTTCTTAAGATTTTTAGAAAAATTTCAAATGATTATTTGTTTTGAAAAATGAATTTAAAGGAAAAGTGAAGAAGATTTTAAAATATTTTGCATGATTCCCTAAAATTTCGAAACAGAACGTAGACATTTTTAAATCAAAATTTTTCAATCTTGCAAGATTTTAAAATAATTTTACGGAAAATTTGTATACTTTTAAATTTATTCAGAAATATTTAAAAACTTTCAAAAATAATTTAAAATTTGTAAAGATTTCAAAAAATTTAAAACAAAATGTAGATATTTGAAGATTTAAAAAAAAATTAGAAGCTTTTTAAGGATTTTGAAATGTTTCAAAATAATAAAAACTTTTTTTTAAAGATCTGCTGAAAAAATAAACATGAAAGATTATTTAAAAAGGTTTTCAAAATTGTCGAAAAAAATCTGGAAGATTTTAAAGCAATTTCTTTAAATTTTCAGCAAAGAAAAATTGAATTATTTTAAAATATATTTAGAAATTTCACAAATGTTTGTAAACTTTAAAAGATTCAAAAAAAGGTTGAGCAAAATATAGATTTTTGAAGATTTCGAAATAAAATTTTGAAGATTTTTAAGGATTATAAAAGATATAAAAATAATAAAAATATTCTTGTAAGATTCCTGGGAAAATTTTAAATGATTTTTTATTTTGAAAAATTAATTTAAAAAAAATATTTCGAAACATTTCAAAAGATATTCAAAATTGTTGAAAAAGAATCTCCAATATTTGAAGGTAATTTTTTACTTCTGCATACATTTTTGCAGAATCCGAGCGAAAAATATTAGAAGCTTTTTAAAAATTTTTGGAAGGTATCAAGAGAGTAAAACAATTTTCTTAAAATTTTAAAAATATTTCAAAACATTTCAAAATTGTTTGAAAAAGAATTGCTATGGTGTAAAGGCAAGTTTTTTTATTTTGCAGCATTTTTTTAAATTTAAGAAAAATGCGAGCCTTTTCAACAATATTTAGAAGTTTAGAAATAATTTCAATATTTTAAAAAGTTAAAAACAAAATGGTCGAAAGATTTCAATAGGAATACTTAAAACTCCCCCAAAAAATTCTCGACACTGTAAATTTCTCGAAAAAGAAAATATTCCAAATAGGAAATCCCCGAAATTATTATATTGTTGACAATTTGAAATTCCCAAATTGGAAAATTCCTGACAGTTTTTGATATTACCGAATTTTAAATAATACCTAAGTAACAAAATGAAAAGTTTGTTTAGCAAATAAAAGTACTTTATGTTATTTATTATTTAATTATTCAACAATTTTGTAATTGTTCAGATTCGGGAATTTCATTATCAGGGAATTCCCCTGTATTGACAATTTTTAAATGAAAATTTTATAATTTCGATAAAAACCTAAAAGATTTGAAACCAATTTCTTTAATTTTGAAAAATTATTTCAATTTTTCTGTATAATTCGAGTCATTTTAAATGATATTCAGCAATTTTTTAAGAGATTAAAAATATTTTTAAATTTGGAAAGATTCTCGAAAATTTATCAAATATTTTTTAATTTCTTGCAAACTTCTAAAGGTCCTAAATATCTTTTAAACTGACCCGAATTTTCCCTGAAATTTGGTGAAACTCTGTGAAATAAAAAAAGTTTCTTCAAAATTTTCAAGATTCTTTTTCAACATACCTGAAATCTTTATAAATATTTTTAAAATTTCTCAAGAATCTGAGGATTATTATATTTATAAAAACAAACTGAAAATATTTTCCTGAAATCTAATTCACGCTCGAATTTAAGTGTTCAAAACTTTTAACAAATGGTTACTCGAAATTTTTATTTTAAATTAAAAATTATTTTTCCTATCAAATTGAAAAAATACACGCGCGCGATTGATGATGCTAGTTAAATTAAATTATCTTAATAATTAGTCATATAAAACATTTTTAGAATTTATATTTAAAATTGTCTGATTTTGAATTCTTCTAAATTTGACAATTTAAACATTTTCGTTATTTAAAAAGATGTTTAGTAATGCGATTTGAATGTTTCTTTTTAATCAGTGAAGACACCCCTTACAAATAATATCCAGCAGGTTACAACTTTCAAGAAAATTTTATTTATTTGTTTATTAACAAAACAACGAGTTAAAGTGCTACTTCAAAATTAAAAATACTTGGAAACTTTATTTTTTAATTGTTTGTACGAAATATACGTAAAAACAATGCTTAGTTACCATTTTTTTAAATCTATAGCAATTGTTAATGTTATAAACAAATACATATTTTAATCATTTCTTGTGCTAAAAATTTCGTCCTTTTGAAAGAATTGATTAAAAATTTGTCGACGATAAACAATATGTACGAAATTTTAATACCTGATACAGTAGTCAGGTACAGAGTTTGTTTATAAATTTGTTTAGAAAATAAACAATTATTATTCGTTGATGAAGTACCACAAGGGAAGGATTTTTCTTGGTAATTTAAAATTGATTTCTTTGAAAACGGAAATATTCCGGTTAAAAATTGATGAAAATATGTATTTTTTTATAAAATTCATTTAAACAATTTACAATTGTAATCAGTTATTGAAAAGTCGTACATATTGTTAATTTTTGAAAATTTTCCAATCCATTTAAAAAAAAACGAGGTCTTTAGTGCGAGAAGTGACTTACATAAGTATTTGTTTATTAAATTTGTTTATAACATAAAAATTGTTTTCGATTTTTCGAAAATGGTGATCAAGCTTTGTTTTTGCGTATATTCCGAATGAAAAATTGAAAAATAAAGTATCCAAGTATTTTAAGTTGAAGTAGCACTTTCATTCATTAATTCGTTTATAAACAAATTTGCAGAAATTTGTCAAGAATTCAGGGTGACTTAAAAATAATTCAAAGGAATTTTTAAAAATCAAGAGAATTCATAAATCCTTGGGTTTTCTGTTTTAATTTATTGAAAGAAATTATTAAAGTGATATTTTTACATAAAAAAGTGATTAGAGTGACTTTATCTTTAAAAAGTGACTAAAGAGTGTTTTGAGAAAGTAAATTGACTCATTGTTTGAAAAAATAGGAAAGAAAACTACTTTTTTCAACTTTCTATAAATTGCATTACTGTCATTTCGTAAGAAATGTTCAAGAAATAATTTTCACACAAATAATTTTCATTTTGACACCCCCCGGGGGGCGCGCGCCCCAAAAAAAAAGCAATTTGTACTGTGCCCGGAAATTTCCCCCTAAGAAATAGTAGTTTTATTTAAAATTCTTACTACAGACTGGATTTTTAAGAATATTTTCAACATAATTTATTTTTATTTGATAAGTCACAAGTTCTAAAGTATTTTATAGCTAATTTTACATCAATTTTTAAAATGGCCGTGTTTAGATTTACCGAAATTAGGTGAGCGTAAAACAAATATTTAACTTATTAAAATCGATTTAGAAATTAAAATAATATATATTGTTTAAATGAGGAAATCTTTTTCTGTATTGCTGTATTTGACGTAATTCTGACGTAATTTTTTTGCGTTTTTGAGATGCGTTGATGACCTACTGATGAACTTTTGATAATCATGCATGATCAATCGTTAGCGACTTTTAAAATTCAAAAAAGATGCAGACAAATTTTTTTTAAGAGACCTTTTTTTCTCATGTTTATTGCAAGTTAAAAAATTGTTCGTTTTAAGAATAGAATTTTAATGTTATTCCTTTTCAACTATGACTGGAAAACTATTGTTCCGACAGTTAACAATTGCCTGAATAATTTCAAAAGTCCGAAGTGAATAATTACACAGATACGCAAAAAATGGGTTGCGATTGTTGTTGGCCAACTGAGGGTCATTTCCGATGTAATTTTCTGCGTAGAATCCGAATCCGTGGTCAAAATTTTCCCAGCACGTCAGGTTTTTGAGATATCCTAACCTAAAAGTGCGAAAAATGCGGTTTTTTGGTATATTTGAGGTTATGTTACATCGCGAAAATTTTATTTTTCTAAAATCGGCTCATGTCATCTAAAAGTATAACTATCAAGCTTTTAAAAGCTTTTTTAAAATTTAAGATATCATTTTTCTTTGCAGAGATATCCTTAAATGAAGTTTAGTACTTTGATGATTACATTACCGCAGTACTAATCATCAGCCCCCTGGAACTCTGAGTTGAAAATGTACAATGTGTTGACGGTGGCCGTTTGGTGGCGCCAGCTATGCAGTTGGCCTATGTTCGTTGTAAATGCATGGCAAAATAATAAAATTTAATTTAATAACACATTAAAAGTACATTACTGACAGTGTCAAATAATCTTTGAGTGTTTTAAGTGATCTTTGGGACATTTGTCATCTTCTAAGCGAAAGAAATCTGAGAAAAACTGCTTTCAGATGTAAAAATCTGCATTTATTTACCGATGCTCCAAAATACCCCCAGTGTTAAAATTTTGAATAAAAAATGGCGAAGTGCGTTTGTTTTGACTGTAAATCGGGATACAAAAGTAATCGGGAGCAGGGCAAAGATAACAAAATACAATTTTTCAAAGTGCCAAATGATCCAAATATTATTAAACAATATGGCAAATAGCTATTTTAAGGGATCATGTCAAACTGAAGCCTGGTGATGCAGTTTGTTCGTTGCACTTCAACCCAGGAGATATCATCCGAGAAAAGGTTTTTGTACATTAGATTATAAAAAAATGATATCTTAATATATTTTCAGGGTGACAGCTGAACCGGGAAATGACCGGGAATTTTGTGAGATCGGGAAATGGCCGGGAATTTCATGAGACCGGGGAAAACCGACAAATGACAGTGAATTTATTTTTGACAGGGATTTTTTTTCAAATATTTAGAAAAAAAATCGGTCCAAGTTTGATTTCAACAGTTTTTTAAATAATTAGTTGAATTGTTATCTGTTTCAGTTATGATATCATTCAGTTTACAATGCGTAATTCAGAAATCTTTCACTTAAAAATTTTCTTTTCTAGATTTAAATTTTTTAATTATAGAAGTATTTGAAATCGAAAATTTTGGATAAAAAATTTTTCTAGTTGATCAACTGTGAATATAAATTATAATTATTTTTAAAATTGAACTGTGCATTAAGGATTAGCAAGTGAATAATAATTAATTTTACAAGACGATTCGAAATCAGTTCAAAATTTGAGAATTTCCAGAATTAACGTTAGATTAAACTGTTCAAATTAGAAAGTCTTAGTAGTTAAACAAATGGAAACGCATGATTGAAACTTTATCCATACTTAAAGACTTTTTATTAAATTTAAAAATATTGTTTTAGTCTAAAATTTGAAATTTTTTAATTAGGGGAAATAACAGTTTTGCTTAATATTTATAATTTTTTGACTGTTCATTTAAAATCAGTAATTGTAAATCAAATATTAAAAATTAAACAAAAAAACTAAACTTTGAAAGTCACAATTTTAATTGTTCTATTTCAAAAAATTTAATTTTCAAGTAAAATTGTTGAATTTCGATGTATAATAAATATTGAACACCTATTATTATTATTCCTAGAAAAAATGCAAGTAAGTTGAATTTAGTTTCAATTTAAAATTTGAAATGATTTCGAATAATTGAAACAAAGTGTGTACGTACACTGACAAAATTTGGCTATTCGTACCGTAATTTCGGTGCAAATAGCCCACGGTTTAAATTCAAAACAAAATATAGATTTGTGCAGGTTTCGAACAAAAAATGTAGAAGATTTTTAAGAATTGTAAAAGCCTTCAAAATAATAAAAAACATTTTCTTAAGATTCCTAGGAAAATTGAAAATGCCTTTTTTTGAAAAATTAATGTTAAGAGAATATTTAAAAAGATTGAAAAAGATTTCTAAAATTGTTAAAAAATGTATCTGGAAGATTTTGAGGAAATATTTTTAATTTTGCAGGATTTAAACGAAATTTTGGGAAGAATCCGAATCATTTTGAAAGATGTTTAGAAGGACTTATTTACATAAGACATTTAATAAAATCTATTAAAATATTTAATATGTTATATACTAAATACAAATTATTTAGAAAGAAAATACTTGTATACAAATACTAAGAGGCATACGAAATTTATATATAGTTATACATATATAAAATTGATTATTTTCTGTTAAAAAATTGTTATTAATTTGTTGCTGCGGTGAAAGCATATGTATGTTTAATACTTCACTTTCACTAAAAACTTATGTATGTATAAAAAAATGTTTCATTCTATAACTTAGGTATTATTTTAATAATTTTACCTACCCTATCTCTAAGAAGTTGATTAAAATACATAATTTTTTTATTAAAATATTTGAAAATCTGAAATGAATTAAAATTAATAAATAAATAAAGTAAATATTATATTATATATTATATAATATAATAAAAAATATTATAAAATTTAGACTATTTTCTTTTTGGATATTTAAAAATTACACAAATAATTATATGTCTGATTTAATTGCGCATCAATAATAATTGGTTGTAGTTAGTAGGAATGCATTGGGATTTACGTCTAAAAGCAGTAAATTTGACTATTTTTGCAAATTATTTTCAACTCAAAAGATTAAAAAAGTCTTAAAGATCATTATATTTTACCCAGAACTATCAGAAAATGATTTTTATTTCAAAAACTTTTCTTTTTTAACACTTTCGCCATGCATTATTTGAATTCTAGGCCAACTGCGTAGCTGGCGCCACCACACGGCGACCGTCAACTCTCATGAGTCATGACAATATTTTCCGCAGGCCTCCACAGAGAAGTGGTATGGGGCTGCTAATCATCAAAGTACTAAACTTCATTTAAGGATATCTCTGCAAAGAAAAATGATATCTTAAATTTTAAAAAAGCTTTTAAAAGCTTGATAGTTATACTTTTAGATGACATGAGCCGATTTTAGAAAAATAAAATTTTCGCGATGTAACATAACCTCAAATATACCAAAAAACCGCATTTTTCGCACTTTTAGGTTAGGATATCTCAAAAACCTGACGTGCTGGGAAAATTTGGACCCCGGATTCGGATTCTACGCAGAAAATTACGTCGGAAATGACCCTCAGTTGGCCAACAACAATCGCAACCCATTTTTTGCGTATCTGTGTTATTAATTGTGTGAACAATAGAGAATTTGCATATCTCATCAATTATGAAACTAATTATTGCATCTTGTAGAGGAAACTCAACTGCGTTTATTTTTACCAGAAATGAACAAATATCGTTTATTCAAGTTTCAATATAATTAAGAAAAAAACAGTGATCGGTAATTTAGAATTTTTGAAAAAATCAGTTGCCACATTCAATTTTTTTAAATTTACATTTAAAGTTTCAACATTTTTGACATTATTAGTGTCAAAGATTTTCATACTTTGAACCAAGAATTTATTCATTTTTCTTCACGTGGAACAGAAAAATAAATTTTATTTTGAGTTTTAATTATCGTATTACTGCATCCGGGCATAAATCAGTATTGGTCATTCATAATTTTATTTATGTCAACAAATAGAATCAATTAAATAAAAAAAAGCGCTCTTATCATATAATTAGAAAATAAATTTTGAATAACATGCATAAAATGCATGAGAAGTTGAAATGAATGTTTCTTAATATATTCCGGCGTTATAGACCATTTTTACTATACGGTTATGACATACGCAATTTCAAAAATAGAATAAAAAATTTTGAACTTGTTTTAAAAAAATTCTAGAACTAGAAATAAATGTTTCTTAATCTATTCCGGCATTATTGACAATTTTTTCTATACTTGAAAGTACATTTTTCAAACGAACATGAACTTTTAAAAATCGAATTGTGCAACAAAATTGCACAAGAAAGTTTGAAAAGAAGTATGTTCTTTGAAGAACTGTTTTTAAAAACAAATATTCAAGAAAATCAATTTGTGAAAAATAATTGCACAAAAAGAGTAAAATAGGAGAAATATGTTTTTAAATAACATTGTAAAACGGCTCATTAGAGACAGATATATGACAATTTAAAAAATAGGGAGAAAAAAAAGAAAGAGACATCCAAACCACCTCTCTCTTATTTCTTTATTATTTATTCGTATTTTTTATACTACCAGGATCCAACATATTTCGAGGCCTTTTATGACTCCTCTTCAGAGGAATTTTAATAGGAAACTAATAAGGAATATTTGTATGTTATGTTAATAATGATTAAAGAGCATAATTGAATTTGAAGTTGATTATTACGGAATTATTAACATTTGTTTATCTTTAATATTTCTGAGATTCATTGTATATTTAAAAAATATATATAAGTAAAATAATTTTTTTAACCTAAATTAACATCTCAATCCAACAATCTTCAGAGTTTATTTAACTGTTAATCGGTTTGAAATATCTGATGAAAACAAAATCAAGAAAGCTTCAATTTTAATATACAATAAAAACTTATCTTTTTGTAATTGTTTCCTTAAATCCAGTAAAAGATGAAAATTATTCTTAATCCAATTAAACAAAAATAAAATTTTTCTTCTTCTGAATACATTAAGTGATTTTAAAAGATTTTGTTACTTTTACATTAGAAATACATGTATGGTTTTTACACACGAGGTTTTAAAAATAAAACAAATTTGTGAACTTGTTTAAAAAAAATTCTTTATCTGTATCAAAGTTGTGAGAAAATGGATTACTGAAAATTTTTACTATGCTTTTTGTTACTTTCACATTAGAAATACATGTACGGTTTCGACATACATGAATTCAAAAATATTAAAGAATTATGAGCTTGTTTTTGCAAAAATTCACAATCTTTTAGGAAGTCGTGAGTTTGATAATTTTTAGAAGGTTGCATCGAGGTTTTGAACCAATTTTCCATAAAAAGTAGTATACCATAAAACTATATATACCTCTAAAAATAGTACGCGAACTAGGATATATTTCCTAATCTATTCTGGTGGTATTCAAAAGTTTTATTATTATTCTTTTTTTTTATTTTTACATCAGACATACACATAAGGTTTCGACATACGAGGGTTCAAAAATAAAACAAATTTGTACAATTATTTTTCAAAAATTTATCAGGTGGAAATTGTTCCTGGAAAATTTCCTAAATAGTGACTGAAATATTCAAATAACAAAAAGTTAATAACAATTAATTATTAATTGTTAACAGCTACTTGAGTAGCTCTTTTTCCCATTTTTCCGAAAACCGAGATTTTCCCATTTAATATCGACCGATTTAAAAAAAAATGGAATTTCTCTTTCAAGAATCCTCACACAATGGGGGGCGGAGGGGCGTGCCATCTAGAGTTAAAAATAATTTTGCAAGGCATTTTTGGACCACCCTGATAATCACACATTAATTAGAAAATCTCTGCATTGATGTATGTCGGGTTGCAGCATCAACTAACTGTACATGTACGCAAAATTTAATTTAGAACTTTAAAATATAAGTTCAACCCAATAACAACATTTAAAATAAGCTACTAACTTATACTACATAATATTGCCACATCCGCTAAAATTAAAATTAAAAAATATCTTTTCAAAATAATTTTTTTACGATTCAAACTTTTCGCGCTTGTATCACGTGATGTGTAAAGCAGTGTAAAGTTGACGGAAAGGACGTAAAGTTTGTGGGCGTAATCCAAGATGTCTGCTCGCTGAGGGTCAAGCAACAGCACCAGTTACGTGGGACGAAACTTTATTTTTTTTAAGAACTCGGGCATAAAATGATTTTTCACCATAAGTGTATTTGGATATTATTTTTTATTCCTCCAAAAATTTTCTGAGTAAAAAAAATGTGTGGTTTGACATCCGGAATAAGTAGAAAAAAAATTTGAAATCGGTTAATATCTTCTGTTCTCTTTTTATATTTGAAAATTCAAATTTTTGAAAATTTCCAAAAATTTGTCTGTTGCTTTAAAGATTATTGCGAATTTTTTCTATGTACAGTTTTTGCTAGTGAATAATAATAAAAAATTATAAATAAAAAAATTTGCTCAATTCAGAATTTGTTGAAAGTGACCAAAAAACATGTGTTTTTTGGATTAAGTCCTATGCACACATTTTTAAAAAAGTTGAATATTTCGAACCTGAATTTTCTTCAGCTTGAATCAAAGAAATATGCTATTGTATTGTTAAAAAAAAAAAATTTGTTTAGTCTTAGCAAGTCGTCAAAATCGCTCAAAAAAACGTAAAATTGACAATTTTTGAACGCTTGAAACATAACTAAAAAAATTTTTGTTTAAAAAAAAATAATAGCAGTTTTCTTTGATTCAAGCTGAAGAAATGTCCGGTTCGACATATTCAGCTTTTTTTAAAATGTGTGCATAGGACTCAATTAAAAAAAAAAACATGTTTTTTGGCAATTTTCGAAAAATTCTAAATTGAGCAAAAAACATTTTTTTCAATTTATAATTTTTTATTATTATTCACTAGCGAAAACTATACATAGGAAAAATTCGCCATAATTTTCGAAGTAATAGAGAAATTTTTGGGAATTTTCAAAAGTACATATTACATGTTATTGTTATTGTCTACTGAAAGAACGTTTCAAAAGTACATGTTTTCAAAAGTTTTCTATTATTATAGCAAAAATAAAAATTTGCCATAAATCTTTTTTGGTTAAAAATGTAACTACATACTTGGATGCAGATGCTTTCTCTTTGGTTGGAAATTAAACTATTTTATTGAATTTTTTGTTGCAAAAAATTAATTTTTTAACTGAAAAATTTACTATTTTATTTTTGGTTGAAAATTGATTTTTTAAATTTGAAATTAAACTAATTTGTTGAAAATTCCTCTTTTTTGGTTGAATTCAAGGTTTTTAAGTTAAAATCTTTTTTGATTAAAATATCAAATATTTTATTCATTATTATTTTTCATATTTTTATATTTTATATTATTATTTATTATATTTTACGTTGAGAATTTATCTTTTTGGTTGAAAATATACAACTACTAGGTTGAAAGATGAACTGCTCTGTTCAAAATTCATTTGTATATTGAAGATTCATCACTTTGGTTGAAAATTCATGTATTTTATTGAAAATTTGTCTCCTTTGGTTGAAAATAATTTTTGTTAAATAAAAATTCATATTTTTGGTAGAAAAATCATTCCTTTTTTTGATGAAAATTTAACTATTTTAATGAAAATTAATTTTTCTTTTGCTTGCAAATTTATTTATCTTTTTCAGTTGAAAGTTCAACTATATTTCGTTGAAAATGCATCTTTTTTCAGAAAATTCTTCTTTGAGAATTGATCTATTTTGATTAAAAATCCATTTCTTTGGTTGAAAATTTAACTATTTTGTTGAAAATTCGTTTTTTCACAGAGAATATTATTCTTCTGGTTTGAAAACTCATCATTTTGTTGAATATTTATTTACTTTGGTTCTTTTTCTTTGTTCAAAATAATTTTTGTACTGAAAATTGAACTATTCCATTTTTAGTTGAAAATTCAAATATATGGCTGAAAATTCACGTATTTTGTTGAAAATTCGTCTTCTTTGGTTGAAAATTCATTTCTTTTGTTGAAAATTGAACCATTTTGTTTTTTAGTCGAAAATTCGTCTTTTTGTGGTAGAAAATTATTTGTTTGAGAATTCATCTTTTTGGTTGAAAAATCGTATTTTTTGGTAGCAAATTCATTTAATTAATTGTAAATTAAACTATTTTGTTGAGAAAATGTTGTTTTTTGTTGAAAATAAATTTTTGAACTGAAAATGTAACTATTAAATTTTCGGTCAAAAATTTATCTTTTTCAGTTGGAAATTCACCTATGTGGCTGAAAATTCATGTATTTTGTTGAAAAAATGTCTTTTTTGGTAGAATATTATTCTTTTCGTTTGTAAATTGATTTCTTTGATTAAAAATGAAACTATTTTGTTGAAGATTCAATTTTTTATCAGACAATACAACTTTTCAATTTTTGGTTGAAAATTAATTCTTTTGGCTGAAAATTCATTTGTTTGGTTAAAAATTCAAATATTTTGTTGAAACTTTTTTTTTTACTGATGACTTAGCTATTCCATTTTGGTTTAAAAATTTAATTTTTATTTCTTTTGTTAGAAATTGTACTATTTTGTTGAAAATTAATTTTTTAATTGAATTTTTTTGATAAAAATCGAACTAATTTGTTCAAAATTAGTTTTTTTGATTGCAAATTAATTTTTTTTCAGTTGAAGATTCGTCTTTTTGGTAGAAAATTATTTTGTTTGAAAACTAATTTTCTTGGTTGGAAATTCTTTTTTTTTTGGTAGAACATTATTTACTCTTGGATCTTAAATTCATTTCTTTAGTTGAAAATTGAACTATTTTGTTGAAAATTGAACTATTTTGTTGAAAATACAATTTCTTATCAGAAAATTCAAATTTTCAGTTTTTGGTTGAAGATAAATTTTTTTGGCTAAAAATTTATTTGTTTGATTGAAAATTATGTTTTGTTGAAACTTCGTTTTTTTTAAAGAAAATTGAACTATTTCATTTCTGGTCAACATTGATATTTTTCAGTTAAAAATTCAACTATGTGGTTGAAAATGTATGTAATTTGTTGAAAATTCGTCTGTTTTGATAGAATATTGTTTTTTTGGAAATTCATTTCTTTGGTTGAAAATTTAACTATTTCGTTGAAAATTCAATTTAAAACAATTCAACTTTTCTATTTTTGGTTGAAAATTGATTTTTCAGTTGAAAATTCATTCTCATAGTTGAAAATTGAACAAGTTTGTTGAAAATTCAATTTCTTATCAGAAAATACAAATGTTCAGTTTTTGATTGAAAATACATTTTTTTGGCTGAAAATTTATTTGTTTGATTGAAAATTATGTTTTATTGAAACTTCGTCTTTTTTAAAACTGAAAATTGAACTATACCATTTTTTGTCAAAATTGATATTTTTTAGTTCAAAATTCAACTACGTGGTTGAAAATTCATGTATTTTGTTAAAAATTCGTCTGTTTTGATAGAATATTGTTTTTTTTTTGGAAATTCATTTCCTTGGTTGAAAATTGAACTATTTCGTGGAAAATTCAATTTAAAAAAATGCAACTTTTCCTTTTTTGGGTTGAAAATTAATTTTTCAGTTGAAAATTCATTCTCATAGTTGAAGATGGAACAAGTTTGTTGAAAATTCAATTTCTTATCAGAAAATTCAAATTCTCAGTTTTTGGTTGAAAATAATTTTTTTTTGGATGAAAATTAATTTTGTTTCATTGAAAATTATGTTTTGTTGAAACATCGTTTTTTTTTTAAACCGAAAATTGAACTATTCCATTTTTGGTCAAAATTGATATTTTTTAGTTAAAAATTCAACTACGTGGTTTAAAATTCATGTATTTTGTTGAAAATTCGTCTATTGTGATAGAATATTGTTTTTTGGAAATTCGTTTCTTTTGTTGAAAATTGAACTACTTCGTTGAAAATTCAATTAAAAAAAATTCAACTTTTCTATTTTTGGTTGAAAATTCATTCTCATAGTTGAAAATTGAACAAGTTTGTTGAAAATTGAATGTCTTATCAGAAAATTCAAATTTTCAGTTTTTGGTTGAAAATAAATATTTTTTGGCTGAAAATTTATTTTGTTTCATTGAAAATTATGTTTTGTTGAAACTTCGTTTTTTCTTTAAACTGAAAATTGAGCTATTGCATTTTTGGTCAAAATTGATATTTTTTAGTTAAAAATTCAACTATATGTGGTTTGAAATTCATGTATTTTGTTGAAAATTCGCTTGTTGTGATAGAATATTGTTTTTTTGGAAATTAATTTCTTTGGTTGAAAATTGAACTACTTCGTTGAAAATTCAATTTTTAAAAATTCAACTTTTCTATTTTTGGTTGAAAATTATTTTTTTAGTTGAAAATTCATTCATTCATTTTCATAGTTGAAAATTTAACAAGTTTGTTGAAAATTCGTTTTTTTTTTTAATTTACCTTTTGTAGTTGAAACTTTAACTATTTGGTTGAAAATTCATCTATTTTGTTGGAAACTTTTCTTTTTAGTAGAAAATTAATCATCTTTGAAAATTCATATTTTTTATTGAAAATTGAAGTATTTCATTTTTGGTTCAAAATTTATCTACATTTGTAATGTTATATTTGTGAAATTCAGAACTACGCAAAATAAACTGACCAGTAATTAAAATATAATTTATGTTTCAAACTAAATGACTCACGCTTTTAATTTGTTTAATGAATACTCTATAAACTTTTATTATTAATTTATATAAAAAACATAACTTTTATTTGTCCAGTTTGAATTTTGACCCTCGGCGTGCGGCCATCTTGCCAGATGACATCACTATATTGATTTAAATTCTTTAAATATACAAATCAGTGCCCAAATGCTCCACAACACACAAAGAATCAAAAAAATAGAAAAAACTGCCTAATGATTCTTCTAATTTCTTTAGCAATCATTTTCTCTCGTAAATTTTATTGATTTTTATCTTTTAAAGCAGAGATGAGTAAACGAAGAAAACCAAGAAAACGAAGTAAACGAAAGTGCTGCCCCCTGCCATTGTTAGGTTAGAAACAACTAAATTCACGAAATTCACTAAATGAGTGAACAGTGAGCGTCGGTGTGTGTAAAATGGCGGACGGTGACATTGATCTCTACGCCGACGATCTTGAACAAGATTTTGCACAGGTAATTCGAAGTCGTTTTTTATACCCGCGACTTATCGATTTTCGAAAATAACCCCAAATTCGCGAGTGATTTTATTTTTTCGTGAGCGACCCGGGTGCTCCGAAAACGGAGGTTTTGGTGTCATGGCGAAGAGGGTGATAACAGTCTAGATGCTACGCGGCTAGCCCTAAATTTTGGCAAAAAGCGGCTTCTCCAAGAGCAATTTATTTTCCCCAGATTTCATAATTTTCTCCAGGTTTCTTCGAACCTAAGAAAACCCCCCGGGATTTGTCAGAAGTCGAGCTACATTTGCAGAAGTTTATAGTCTCACTCGAATACTGAATAGAAATTTCAACTGGTAAAATGGAGTTACTGGTGAGACAACTTCGACAAATTTCCCCGCATTTCCTTGATAGTTTTTCAGATTAGAGTCGCATTTTCCAAGTACTCGCTTTTATTTCCCTTTGCGCTCTTGGAGGAACGCCATACCCTTTGCTACGAAAAATCGACTTTGTCCGTATTTTCAATTTTAGAATTAGTCCGTTATTTGTTAATTGTTTGAAGTTTGGGGATAAATAGTAATTGGTAGTTGCATGAGTATCTTGTTGTTTATCATTTTTTTATAAAGATTTACTTTCCCGAGTCTGAAATATATTTTTGGCGTTTCGAAAAATATGATTTGTCAATATGTTAGTAAACGTGTACCTGTTGTCGAAAAATTACTGATATTTAATTTAATTAGGGTGACCAGATGTCCTGATTTTGCCGGACATACCCTGATTTATTCTCGCTGTCCTGATTTTTTCTGTCCGAGAACGAAAATGCCCGATTTTTATTGTGCTGATCTTAGTCAGTGTTTCTACCGTACCTGGAACACCTGCCTGATTGTTAGGGAATTTTTATATACCTGGAAATCTCCGGGAATTTTTTTTAAGTCGGAATTTTTTCGAGAGCGTGCTTAATTTTTTTTTAATTGCAATATAACATTGAATAAGAATGATTCTTCATTTGTAAAAGTAGCTTTATATTACTGTATTTAATTATTTTGTTTGAAAATTAATCGTTTTTAGTTGAAAATTTAAATATCTGTTTAAAAATTCGTGTATTTTGTTGAAAATTTAAGAGTTGTTTGCAATTTTTTCTCTCTTGACTGGAAAATGAATTGGTTGAAAGTTAAACTCTTGTCAAAAACTAATTTTTCTGGTTAAAGGTTCATCATTTTAATCAAAAATTCCTCTCTTTGACTGAAAAGTGAGCTATTTTTGTTGAAAATTCAATTATTTAGTTGAAAGTGGAACTACTTTGTTAAAAATTATTATTTTTTGGTTGAGGAATCGTCATTTTAATTTTTGTTTTAATTCTGTTTAGAATTGAACTATTTCGTTGAAACTTCTTTTTTAATTGGTTGAAATTTTATCTTTTTTAGCTGAAAATTCATGTATTTTCTTGAAAATTAATGAACCTTGGTTAAAAACTTAACTATTTTGTTGAAAATTCGTTGTTTCTGGTTGAAAAATAATTTTTCAAACTTAAAATTCAATTACTTTGTTGCAAATTCATGTACTTTGTTGAAAATGCGTCTTTTTGGTTGAATTTAACTGTTTTTTATTTGAATCGTTTTTGTGAGAAAAGTCATCTTTCTTGATTGAAAATGAACTTTTTTGTTGAAAGTTCAATAGTCTTCGGAAAAATTTGCCTTTTTGGCATCATATTCAAATACTTGGTTGAAAATTAATCGTTTTTAGTTGAAAATTTAAATATCTGTTTGAAAATTCGTTTATTTTGTTGAAAATTCAAGAGTTGTTTGCAATTTTTTCTCTCTTGACTGAAAAAATCTTTCTTAGTTGAAAAATCAATTCATTTTTAAAAGTCGTCTTTTTCTTTGGTTGAATTCAACCGTTTTTGATTAAAAATTAAAATATTTTTTGATGAAATATCAACTAATACATTTTTTATTCAGAATTTATCTTTTTTGGAATTAAAAATTAATTAATTTGGTTGAAAGTTAAAGTCTTGTCAAAAACTAATTTTTCTGGTTAAAGCTTCATCATTTTAATCCAAAATTCATCTCTTTGACTGAAAAGTGAGCTATTTTTGTTGCAAATTCAATTACTTAGTTGAAAGTGGAACTACTTTGTTAAAAATTATTATTTTTTGGTTGAGGAATCGTCATTTTAATTTTTTTTTTTAATTCTGTTTAGAATTGAACTATTTCGTTGAAACTTCTTTTTTAACTGGATGCAATTGTATCTTTTAGCTGAAAATTCATGTATTTTTTTGAAAATTAATGAACCTTGGTTGAAAACTTAATTATTTTGTTTGAAATTCGTTGTTTCTGATTAAAAAATAATTTTTCAAACTGAAAATTCGACTATTTTGTTGCAAATATATTTATTTTGTTGAAAATGCGTCTTTTTGGTTGAATTTTTTGTTTGGTTGAATTCAACCCTTTTTGATTAAAAATTAAAATATTTTTTGATGAAATATCAACTAATACATTTTTTATTCAGAATTCATCTTTTTTGGAATGAAAATTTAATTACTTGGTTGAAAGTTAAACTCTTGTCAAAAACTAATTTTTCTGGTTAAAGGTTCATCATTTTAATCCAAAATTCATCTCTTTGACTGAAAAGTGAGCTATTTTTGTTGAAAATTCAATTACTTAGTTGAAAGTGGAACACCTTTGTTAAAAATTGTTATTTTTTGGTTGAGGAATCGTCATTTTAATTTAAAAAAAAAATGTGTTCAGAATTGAACTATTTCGTTGAAACTTCTTTTTTAACTGGATGAAATTTTATCTTTTAGCTGAAAATTCATGTATTTTGTTGAAAATTAATGAACCTTGGTTAAAAACTTAACTATTTTGGTTGAAGTTTAAATTTTTTTGTTTTTGTTCACAAATTCGACCATTTGGTTGAAACTACATGTTTGTAGTTTGAAGCTCGGTCTTTGTACTTCCTCCATATTTGTGCACAGACCTTTCAAAATTGAAGGTCAAAGCATCGACAACTGCCATTTGGCGATTGTGAATTCTCTTTTGTTAAAGCTCTTTCAGCTTTAACGAACACATTAAAGTACACATTTGATTTTTCATGCTTACTTCAAAATTTGTACTTTATTTTGTATTAATTTTTATTTTCAGCTACCCTAAATAATGAACCATTTCAATAAATTTATATTATTACAGTTCATAATATGTATTGATATTATAAGTAAGTAAATGAACTTTTTTAGCTGTGCAAACTATTTTTTAAATATTTTTTCGTATCTGTCGTTATTGGCAAGAAAAATACGAAAATTCGATTTTATGAAAAAAAATTCTCCTGGCCACAAAAGTTATTTAGCCCGCATAAAACTCTCAAGATATTTTGCTTATGATAGTACGAATTAAAGAAAAAATTGGCAACAAATATAAGTGTGGGTTTTTTGAGAAAATCGACCGTTAATATTTTCAGAAGAACCGTCGCAATTTTGTTAATTTTGAACATTTTTAAAATTTTTGACGGATTTCAAAAGAAGGCGACGAACTCTATCAGATCTCATTTGGGTCGAAATTTATATAAATTTAAAAACAAATTGGGGTTTTTTTGAAAAACAAAGCAAAAAATTCAAATACGCATAACTTTGTAACTAAATTTTTTTTCACAAATCGCATAAATACGTATTGCCTAATTTCGTTACTATTTTTATTAGTAACTTGTATCGTAACTTAGTTAAGACTTTTTCAGTAACTTGGAACTTTAATTTTAGTTACTTTGTGTTTTTTGTACGATTTATGGGTGGAAAATTAATCTCTTTTGTTTGAGGATTCAGCTTTTTTTTTGAAAATTCGTCTTTTTTGGTTGAATTCAACTGTGATTGATTTCAAATTAAAATCTTTTTTGGTTGAAATAATGTCAACTATTATATTTTTCGCTGAAAATTCATCTATTTTTGTTAAAAATTCAACTATTTTGGTAGAAAGTTCAAATTTTTGAAAAATAACGAACATTTTTGTTAAAAATTCATATTTTTTATTTGAAAATTTAACTCTTTCGTTGAAAAAGTGTCGTTTTTTGTATGAAAATTAATCTCTTTCAGTAAAAAAATCCTGTAGAGGATTCAGCTATTTTTTTTTTTAATTAGTCTTTTCTGGTGAAAAATTTAACTCATCTTTTTGTGGAAAAATTAAGTTTTCGTGTTGAAATTTAAACTGCTTTTGGTTGAAGTTTAATATTTTTAATTTCAAAAATTGACTATTTGGTTGAAAATTCATGTTTTTCACGTAGAAAATTCGAGTATTTGGTTGAAAATTTAACTATTTTGTTGAAAATTCAAGTATTTTGTTCAAAACTCATCTTTTTTGGTCGAAAATTCAACTGTTTTGTTGAAGATTCGTATATTTTGTGAGAAAATCCATTCTTTTTGATTTTATAATTCACCTTTTTTTTTTGTAAAAAAATTAAACTGTCTTCCAAAACATTAAATTATTTAGTTGAAAATGCAACTTCTTGGTTGAAGTTTAATCTTTTTTTGTGAAAATTCGATAATTTGGTTGAAAATTCAATTATTTTATTGAAAATTAAACATAAAGTATCTTCAAATTCGATAACTCAAATTTCAACCAATTTCAATCAAAAAAGCTCATTACACACGGAATAAGAAAAGGTACCCGGAATAAAAATTAATTTTTTCTCCTGGAAAATTTGGAAGTCTTGAAAAGTCCTTCAAATTATAAAATTAAGGAAGTGAAAAAAGTAACTTTTTAGGTAACTTGAAGTTACTTTATCTAGAAATTGTAACTAGTTACCCAAGAAAAAGTATCTTACCCAATGCTGATTCTTAATATCTTTCAATAAATAATTTTTCTTATAAATTAGGATGAGTTCGCTGGTGACGGTGTCGATTTGTACGACGATGTGATAGCAGCACCTCCTGGAGGAAATGGTGGCGTATCTAATAGTGATAGAGATAGAAGCAGAGACAGAGATAATTCATCTCCAAGTGAAGAAACCAATGGCAATTCTTCCTACCACCACGGAAACAACTCATCCGGTGGAGGTGGAAGACGGCATCAACTTTATGTTGGAAACTTGACCTGGGTAGGTTTCTTTCCTCATTTGTTTATTCTAGAGCCCACCTAAAATCAAATTTCTTATTTTGAAATTCTGTTTTGAATCTTTCCAGTGGACGAGCGATCATGATATCGCCGATGCAATTAAAGACGTTGGCGTTACTGACTTCATTGAAGTCAAGTTCTTCGAGAACAGAGCCAATGGACAGTCGAAAGGCTTCTGTGTAATTTCTCTAGGCTCGGAACAGAGCGTCAGATTTTGTATGGACAGACTACCAAAGAAAGAGCTGCATGGACAGAGTCCAGTAGTTACATTCCCCACTAAACAAGCCTTGAATCAGGTAAATATCGAACTACCCTACCTCGAATGAGTTGGGCTATTTCTCAATGATTAGGCTCAATTTTTTCCAAAATTCTAAAACATTCGAGAAAATTCATCTCTTGTGGTAGAAAATCTTTTTTGGCTGAAATATGAACTTATATTTTTCGTTGAGAATCGTAAACTGAACTACTTTGTTAAATTCATTTTTTTTTTCATTAAAGATTCATCTCTTTGGTTGAAAATTTAGTTGATTTGTTGAATTTTTTTTTATTGGAAATTCATCTCGGTAGAAATTTAATTTTTGTTTAAAAAAAATGCAAACTGGTTAACCAAAAATTAATCCATTTGGTTGAAAATTGAACTATTATATTGAAAATTCGTTTTTTTTTATATTCAACTATTTTGTTGGAAATTTGTCGATTTTGTTTGTATTAAACTGTTTTTGATTTAAAGTTAAAATATTTTCTGTTTGAAATATAAACATTTATATTTTTTGTTGAGAATTCATATTTTTGTTAAAAATTCATATTTTTGTTAAAAAGTCATCTTTTTGGTTAAAAATAAACTTTTTTGTTTAAAATTTAACGTTTCTGGTTGAAAATTCAACTACCTTCTATAAAACTTGTCTTCTTGGCATAAGAATTTAACTACTTCGTTGAAAATGCAACTATTTCTGGTTGCATTTTAATTTGTTTTGGAAAATTCGACTATTTGGTTGAAAATTCAACTACTATTTTGTCGAAAATTCTTCCATTTTGATGTAATTTGTTTTTGATTTAAAATTATAATCTTTTTTGATTGAAATATCAATTATTATAATTTCCGTTGAGAATCTTAAGTTGAATTACTTTCTTAAACTCATTTTTTTGTTTGTTGAAGATCTCTTTGCTTAAAAATTTATTTATTTTGTTGAATATTTCTTTTTGTTTGTTTGTTGAAAATTCTCTTTTGGTTAAACATGCAAATGTTTCACTAAAAATTAGTCTGTTTTGTTTGAGTCAACTATTTTCTTGAAAATAAGTCATTTTTGGTTGAAAATAAATTTTTTACGGATAATAATATTTTCGGGTTGAAAATTTCAGTTTGGTAGAAAATTCGTTTTTAAGGAGTCATCTCTGGTTGAAAATTTAACTAATTCGTTGAAAATTCTTTTTTTTTTTGCTGAAAATTAATATTTTTGGTAGAAAATTCAACTATTTTGTTGAAAGGTCGTCGTCTTTTATTGAGTTTAACTGTTTTTAATATTAAATCAAAATCTTTTGTTTAAAATATAAACTATTATATTTTTCGTTGAGAATTCTTATTTTTCTGGTTGAAAAATCATCTTTGTTGTTAGAAAAGTTATCTTTCTTGGTTGAGAAGGAACTTTTATGTTGAAAATTTAATTTTTCTTGTAGAAGTTTAATCTTTTTTGTTTGAAAATTCGATCATTTGGTTGAAAATTTAGCCTTGTAGGTTGACAATTCAACTTTTTTTTTTAAAGTGCGTCTCTTTTATTTGCAGATTGCACTATTTTGTTAAAAATTCATCTTTCTTTGTTGAAAATTTAACTTTTCTTGTAGAAGTTAAATCTTTTTTTTTGTTGAAAATTCGATGATTTGGTTGAAAGATTATCTCTGTATGTTAAAAATTCAACTTTTTTTTTTTAAAGTGCATCTTTGTTGTTTGAAGATTCAACTGATTTAGTTAAAAATTCATCTTTCTCGGTTGAAAATGAACTTTTTTGTTGAAAATTCACCTTTTTGGGTTTCAAAGTCAAGATTTTTCAAAATTCTACTATTTTGTTGAAAATGCAATATATTTCGACTTAAAATCTTGGGAATTTAAAGCATTTCATATGGAATTTAATATGGTACCTACATCAATTTTTTTCAAAGAATCTGTTCCCCTATTACATTCCTCTGTTTTATTGAAAATTAACCCTATTCCCCCTGCTTTGAAACAATTTTGGATTCTGCAGTCCGGAATTGTCGGCTTCTTCATCCTTGAATTATTTAACACGAGAAAGATTGAATCTCTGCTTATTATCTAAACTGAATATTTTCAGTTTGAGTCTCAATGCAAGACTCGACCAGCGCCTGCGCCTCAGCAAAACCAAAATCAGCGGCCTCATAATCAACATCAGCATCAACCTCAGATGCCTCCGCATCAACAGCATCCGCAGCATCAGCAACATCCACAACAAAACCATGGACCCAGAGGAATGATGATGGGTCCTCCCCAAGGAGGTCCGAGACAAGGTCAAAGAATGCCTCCTCCGGGAATGGGACCACAAGGTCCTCAGGGACCTCAAGGACCTCCAAGAATGCACGGACCTCCTATGGGACCAGGCCCGGGATCTCATCATCCGCTTCCTGGACATCCAAATCAAGGTCCACCGCCTCCAGGTTATCAACAGGGGCCGTGGAACGGACCTAGGCCTAATGGACCCCCTGGACCTCCTCGAGGACCAAATGGACCTGGAGGTCCGCCGCAACAAGGGATGCCTGGACCTGGACAACGTCCACCACCAGGAATGGTAAGTTATATTGAAAATGTGAATACTGTGGCTATCAGGGTGTCTAGCTGACCGAGGAAGCGGGAATTTTATTCAATGAAAGGGATTTTTCATTCGAGTGTTCTGCAATGTATATTAAAAGTATTTTGATATTTTATTACTGTCACAGGACTCGGACCCGTGCCACTAATGCTACCATTTTTTTTTCTGATTGCTCGCTGATGCAACTATTTTTTCACTTTGCCTTTAAACATATTTGCAAACTTCTTCGCTGACTGACTAAAATAACATATCCGCTATCGAAAAAGTTGAAGTTTCAAAAGATTTCAAGGGATTAAGATTTATGAAATTTTCAAGAGATTTCAACAAATGCTACAAAAGTATTTTCAAAAATTCAAAAGGGATTTCAGAGAATTTCAAAGACTTTAAGAGATGTTAAGAGATTTCAACAAGTTTCATCTGATTTCAGAGGATTTAAAAGTTTTCAAAGATTTAAAAGAAATATTACAAATTTTAAGATAATTCACATAATTTCAAGGGATTTTGAGGGCTTTTGCCAGACCTACGCAATTTCATAGGATCTCCAAGGACTTTAAAGATTTAAAAAATTTGAATAGATTTCAAAGGATTTGAATGATTTTAGGAAATTTTTTTTTACAAGATTCCAAGAGATTTGAAGAGATTAAAAAAATTTCAAGGGTTTTTAGGGAATTTCTAAGATTTTTTAGAAAACTTTAGGGAGTAAATGACATAGAGTGAAATTTTAAGGGACTTTTGTTTAGAGTAGCTTAAAAGATTCCAAGGGATTTGGTAGAATTTCAAAGATTTCAAGGAATTTTAAGAGATTTAACTCAATTCCTTTTTATTGACTCCCAGCAGCTGCATGTACATTTCCAGAACATTCATCAGATTTCAAAGATTTCAATTTTTTGAAGAAATTTTAGGGGATCAAAAAATTTCACGAGATTTCAAAGATTCCAACAGGTTCCGAAGGGGTTTCAGAGAATTTTAAAGATTTCAAGTGATTTTAAGAGATTTCGATAAGTTTCATCTGATTTTAGAGTATTTCAAAGTTTTCTAAATTATTGCAAAAAATTTAAGAGATATTACAATATTCAAGATAATTTACGGGATTTCAAAACATTTCAAGGAAGTTTAAAAAATCTCACAAGATTTTAAAGATTTCGACATGTTTCAAGGGGTTTTAAAACATTTTAACTGATTTCAGGTATTTGAAAAGACATTCTAGGGTTTCAGAGCTTTAAATATTTTTAAAGGAATCTTAAAAGCTACTAAAGATTTTAATATGTCCGGAATTTCAAAGGATTTAAGGGATTAACATTTTTAAGGGATTTTAAAGAATATACTGTATTTTAAAAGATTCCAAGGATTTCAAGGGATTTGAAATATTGTAAGGTATTTTAAAAAATTTCTTGGCATTTTCAAGAGCTTTAAAAAATTTCAAGGGATTTTAAAAGATTTTAGGGGATTTGAATTATTTGTAGGTTATTTTTAAAGATTACAAAGGAATTTTTAATTGATTTCAGTAATTTAATGGGATTTCAAAAGATATCTGAGGATTTGAAATATTTGAGGAAATTTTAAAAGATTACAAGGCATTTTCAAAAGATTTTAAAAACTTCAAGGGATTTCCAAGGGTTTTAATAATTTTAAGAGATTTAAAAAAATTTGCATGCGGTTTTAAAGAATTTCGAAAGAAATGGAAGGATTTTACAGGACCTGTAAGTTTATAGGATATTTTAAAAGATTCCAAGGGATTTTATCAGATTTTCAAGGATTTAAATGATTTTAAGGGATTTTAAAAGTCCCCAAGGAATTTTGATAAATTTTTCACGATTTCCGGAAATATCAAATTTCATAGAACTTCACAGGATGTTATAATATTTTAATGGCTTTCAAAGAATTTATTCGCAAGAAGTGAGGGATCTCGTACGGTTTCACAGATTTCAAGACATTTTCATATATTTCTTGCAATTAATTTGAAATTTGCCCTGAATTTTTATTAAGTTTTAATTCACTTGATTGATTTTTAAATTCAGCTTGATTTTTTATGAATTTCATCGAATTCTTCTCTAAATTCACTCAAATTTTACTGAAATCAATGGAATTTTTGGGATTTTGAAAATTATTTCCAATTCCTTTGAATTCTTTTGAAATGTTTTGTAGTCATTAGTCACTTTTTTGGTTAGAAATTAGTAGGGTTTTAAAGATTTAAAGAAATATGAATTTTTGTTGTTGTAATTCACCCTGAATTCCTTATTCACTTGAATTCTTCTAAATTTACTCAATTCTACTTAATTCAGTAGATTTTTTTGAATTTTTAAAAGTTTTTCTTCAATTGATCCTGAAGTCTTTCAACTTCACCTTGAATTCTTAGACATTTGATCAAATTCTTTCGAATTCCCTTGAATTTTTCTAAGCTCGTTTCAAACTTACTGAATTCAATGAAGTTTTTTCATATTTTTAAATTGTTTTCAATTCATTTGAATTGTTTTCAATTCATATTAATTTTTTTTAATTCACTTTGAATTTTTATGAATTTCATCGAATTCTTCTCGCTTACCTTATATTCCTCTTATAAATTCATTCCAATTTTACGGAAATCAATGGAACGAATTTATCCTGAATTTGTTAAACTTTGAGCGCGAAAAAAGTACCCTGTGAGGGTGACAGAAAGTACCCTTTGGTCCCTATATTTTATCCCATAGGGACTGAGGCTTCGTTTTTAATTGATTTCTAGTGGATTTCAAAGCTCTTAGGGTATTTTAAAAGATTTCAAAGGATTTTAAGGGGCTTCATAAGATTTTATGGTATTTTAGAGGATTGTCAAAAATAAATATGTCAAAAATCATCTTTTTGGTTGAAAATTCAACTATTCCAGTTAAAGATTCATTATGTTAGTTAATAATTCATCCGTTCGGTTGAGAATTAATTTTTTGAACTGAAAATTTAAATCCTCTATTTTTGGTTAAAAATTTATCTTTTTAGTTCAAAATTCAACTATTTGATTAAAAATTTGTCTTGTTTAGTTGAGAATTTAACTATTTTGTTAAAAAATTATGTATTTTGTTGAAAAAGCGTCTTTTTGGTAGAAAATTAATCTTCTTGTTTGCAAAAATTCATCTTTGTGGTTGAGAATTGAAGTATTCCAGTTAATTATTCATCATTTTAGTTGAAAATTCATTACTTTGATTAAGAAATTTGTTTAGTGTAAAATCTTGTTTAAACTAAGAAACTTAACAATTCTATTTTCGGTTCAAAACTGATATTTTTTAGTTGAAAATTTAACTATTTCGTTAAAAATTTATTTATTTTGTTGACAGATCGTATTTTTTAGTAGAAGAATAATCTTCTTGTTTGCAAAAATTCATTTCTTTGGTTGAAAAATGATCAGTTTTGTTGAAGATTCGTTTTTTCTTTGGCTGAAAATGAATTTTTGTACTGAAGATTTAACTATTTCAGTTAAAACTATTTTGTTGATTTTTTTTTGTTTTGTTTTGAAGATTAATTTTTTAAACTGAAAATGTAACTATTCCAGTTGAATATTTCATCATTTTTATTAAAAATTTATCTCTTTGGTTGAACATTATTTTTCTTTAACTAAAAATTTAACTCTTACATTTTTCGTTGAAAATTGATCGTTTTTAGTTGAAAATTCGTCTTTTTGGTAGAAATTAATCTTCTTGGTTGAAAATTTCATTATTCTAATTAAAGATTGATCATTTTAGTTGAAAATTTATCACTTTGTTTGAAAATGTAATTTTTGTGTAGAAAATTATTAAAAAAAAAAAAAATTTTAACTGAGAATGTAACTATTCCAATTGAATATTTCATCATTTTAGTTGAAAATTTATCTCTTTGGTTGAAAAATGATCAGTTTTGTTGAAGATTCGTTTTTTCTTTGCCTGAAAATTAAATTTTTGTACTGAAAATTTAACTATTCCAGTTGAAACTTGAAATCAAATCTCCACGTTTTGAGACCTCCTGAGTCAGAAAAAACGATTTTTACGAAGGTGTCTGTCTGTCTGTAGTCTGTCTGTCTGTCTGTCTATCTGTCTGTCTGTAGCCACGATAACTTTCGAAAAAATGATCAGATTTGATTGAGCTTTGGCACACTTTTTTATGGTCGAAAAATAGAGAACGAGTTCGTTAACCAGCTATTTTGGATGAAAATCCAAAAAGTGAGCACATTTTGAAAATTTTTGAGACCACTTTTTTGGAAGATTTGAAAATTCTATGTACGGTTATTAGTAGTACGCAAAATGACGAACAAAATATTCTTATGACTTTTCGTGATAAAAAAAAAATTACTGGAGTTATAGCATTTTCAAAATTCCAAAAAACAAACGGAAATGATCATTTTAAGCCGAAAAACGCACGATATGAAAAAAAGTCAAGAGGAGAAAAACGTTGATTCCTGAACACCCTATAATATTTTCATGACAACTTTTTGAATTTTTCGAAAAATAAAAAATTCAAATTTTGATCGCACAAAAAATTAATGAAAAATCAAAAAAGCCATTTTGCTGTAAAACTATGCAAGATACCAGAAAAGGTCATCTCACCAAAATTGTGCACCTAAAAAAGATCTACAAATTTCTTATCATTCACTTTTTGATATGACGCGTAGTTTTTGTTTTATTCGTAAAAAACAGCATTGAAAATAGAAAAATCAAATTTTCAGACGAATATTACCAGCTACGAAAAAATGGCCGAAACAAAATTTGTTCATCCAAGGAAGAGGTACAAATTTATTGTGACTCATGTTTCGATAGGATGCGTGGTTTTTGTTTTATTCGTGAAAATAACATTGACAGTAAAAAAAATCAAATTTTTGAAAAAACAATGCAAGGTACGAAAACATATAAATGAACAAAAATTGTGCATTCAAAAAAGACTTACACACCCGTAATCAATTTTTGTGGTAAGAATATATTCAAAATGAAAAAATTAACTTTTTTGATAAACGGCACAAGCTAAAATAAAATGTTAACTAATAAAATTTGTCGCCTGAATTATATCATTACTTTTCATTTGAAATCAAATACAAATTTAGTAATTTGTATATGAAGAACATATAACACGAAGCACAAAGTGCGCGCTCAGTGTATTTACCAAATCGCACGCCGTAAGTACGCTCAAACTTTTTTGTTTCTATCATACGGTTCAAATGATTTTCAAATCAAATATCGAGCGCGAAGCGCGAGTGTCTGGATGAGAATGTGTTCCTTAAGGTCGATAGAACCTTGAGTAAATAAAGTTCCTTTTCAGTCTAAAATAAAAACAAATTTAACAATCACTTAATATGTAGAGGTTTTGATAATTTTATAATATTTGCAAACAAACTTTTTCTTTTCATCGAAGTCGAACACGAAGTTCAAAAATCTAGAGGAGCCTAGCGTAAAGCGCGATGCAAATACGCCCGAGCGCGTAGCGCGAGGTGAATACATAATCGAGCGCGAAGCGCGAGATAAATATATGATCGAGCGCGAAGCGCGAGATCCAACAGTCGCGCGCCCTAGGCGCGCTCAAACTTGCGAGCGAAGCGAGCCGCGCGCGAAGCGCGCCATGAGAATGTGCCCGCGAAGCGGGCAGATTTTTTTTTCTTTTGATTAAAAATTAATTTTTTTTTAATTGAAAATTATTCCAGTGGAGTATTCCATCATTTTAGTTGAAAATTAATTTCTTTGTTTGAACATTAATGTTTTAAAACTGAAATTCAATTTTTGTTTGAAACGTGATCTTTTTTAGTTGAAAATTCATCACTTTGTTTTGAAAATGTAACTATTTTTGTTGTTGAAATTTTTGTTACTGAAAATGTACCTATTCCAATTGAATAGTCCATAATTTTATTTGATAACTCATCTCCTTGGTTGAATGTTAATTTTCAACTGAAAATTTAACTATTCGATTTTTAGTTGACAATTTGTATTTTTCAGTTGAAAATTCATGTATTTTGTTGAAAATTCGTCTCTTTTTTAGTAGCAATTAATCTTCTTAGTTAAAAATTAATCTTTTTGGTTGAAAATTCTACTATGTATTTGGTTAAAAATGTATCTATCTTGTTGAAAATGCAATATTTTTACTTGAAAAGTTAGGATCTTGAAGTGGTTTTAATTGAATTTAGTATAGTACCCACATTAGTTTTACCTAAGTATGCACTGAATTTGAAGTATAAGAAGATAAAATAAAAATATTTTTGAATTATTATTCAAATTCATGGACTTTGGGGACAAATTCTAAAAATGATCAGTTATGTTTTTCGTATTATTTAATTATTTAATGGTTCGATGGTGCTTATATATTTAAGAATATATTGTAATATAATTTTTCAAAGCTTTCTAAATTAAGCATATTAATTGCATTCCTAGAAACTGAAAGAAAACATTATTTATAATAAATTCGCGAAACTGTATACATATTCCGAGTCAATTGTTTAAAAAAAATATGAAAATTTATACCTGGAAAAAACCTGGAACTTTCAGGGAATTTTTTCCAGGATTGGACTAGACACACTGAAAAGAATAAAAATTCTGAGTTAGGACATGGAAATTTCAAATGGAAGTATAATTCCCATCCCGGGAAAATGAAAAATTGACTGAGAATTAAAAATCATCTGACTGTTAGGCACTCTGGTTATCAGTGATGGAAATTGTAGATATTGATACTAATTGTACTGGATTTTATTTTCTTTAGCAATTCCATGGAGGGCCTCCGGGACCGCCAGGTCAAGGACCACCTCGGGTGCCACCTGGACATCCTGGACCTCCTCCAGGCGATCCGAGAGGAGCCCCGCCTAGAGGACCTGACTGGAATAGACCACCGGGTTCGTTTAAGTTTTCTATTTTCAAAATTACCAACTTTTCACCCAAACATTGTCACATTATTAGTTTGGAATGCGTTATAAATTTCACGTTACATACCTCACTTTGTCCAAGCATACTTCATCCTTATTAACCTTTAAAGGACACACTTCCAAATAAAGTAAACGATATTTTTGGCTGGAAAAAATTATGAGTAATGTTGAAATAATACAAAACAGAAAAAAAAATATCTAAAAAGCCTTAGTGATAATTTAACTATTCGAAGAATAGCTCAAGAATTTATGTTGAGAAAATGCTCTCGAGAATATGCTCAGTATTTAAGCTCGAACAGAGCATTAAAGAGAATTTAAAGCATTTATTGTTTAAACAAATATATATCATACTTAATACATGTATTTTTACAAAAACATTCTAGAGTGAAATAAACATATACTTTTTTTAAATTACAGAGTTGCTACAGGTCAGGTAATTCCGGAATGTCAGGGAAACCTGACAGAGTTAGGGAATTTTCAATAAATTAAAGTTGAAATTAATTTTATTATTATGGTTGAAAATCGCAAATATTTGGTGGAAAATTAATCTGTTTTGGTTGGGGATTCAAACTACTTTGTTGAAAATTCATCTTTTTTTATTGAATTCAACTATTTTTGGTATAAAATTAAAATCCTTTTTGTGGTTGGAATATAATATATCACGTATTTCATTGAGAATTCATCTTTTTTGGTAGAAAATTCAACTACTCAGTTGGAAGTGGAACTATTTTGTTCAAAATTAATTTATTTGGTTGATGTTTCATCATTTTAGTTGAAACCTCCTTCTTTTGTTCGAAATTTAATTCTTTTGTTGACAATAATGTTCTCTAGATGAGAATTAATTGTTTTAACTGAAAATTTAACTCGTACATGTTTGGTTCAAAATTTATCTTAAGTTGAAAATTCAAATATCTGGTTTAAAATTCCTGTATTTTATTGAAAACTCGAATTTGTGGGAGAATATTTATTCTTCTTGCTGACTTAATCATCCTTTTGGTTGGAAATTCCTTTAAAAATTCAGATATTTTGTTGCAAATTGGAAAATTGATACTTTTTGGTTGAAAATGAGATTTTTCTTATTTAGAATTCATTTTTTAAACTGGAAATATAACTTCCATTTATTGTCGAAAATTTATCTTTTCTGATAGAAATTTAATCTTCTCGGTTGAAAATTATACTATTTCGTTGAAAATTTACTTTAATTTTATTGAAAATTAATTTTTTTACTGAAAATTCAACTATTCTATTTTTAGTTGAAAATTTATCTGTTTTCGGTGAAAATTTAAGTATTTGTTGAAAATCCGTCTTTTTTTTTGTAAGAGTACTCTCATTAGTTGAAATTTCATCTTTTTGGTTAAAAATTAATTTCTTTGGTTGAAAATTCGTTCGTTTTTTGTTTGGAAATTTATTTTGCTGGCTGAAAATGATCCTTCTTTATTTTTGGTAGAAAATTTATCTTTTTAGTTGAAGATTCATCATTTTCGTTGAAAATTCACTTTAACTATTATATTTTTTGTGGAAAATTTACTTTTTTGATAGAAATGTAATCTTTTTCGTTAAAAAATTATCTATTTAGTAGAAAATTTAACTATTCTATTTTTTGTTAAGAATTAATTTCTTTCATTGAAAAAAAAATGTTTAGTTGAAAATTCGTTTTTTTTGTTGATAGAAAATTCATCTTTTGGATTGAAAAATCCACTATTTGAACAAAATTTCATATTTTTGGTTAAAAATTCATTATAGTGATTAAAAAATAATTTCTTTGGTTGAAAATTCGTTTCTTTTTAGTTGAAAATTATTTTTTTTAACTGAAGATATAACTATTCCATTTTCGCTTGAAAATTGATGTATTTAGTTGAAAATTAATTAATTTTGCTGAAAACTCGTTTTTTTTTTAAATTCACTTTTCTAACTGCAAATGAAATATTATATTTTTGGTTTGTAAATTTAGCGTTTTTAGTTTTTAAAATGGAATTAATTCGTTGAAAAAAAAAAATTTGTTTGCAAATTCTTTTTCTTTTGGGTGAACATTTAATTTTCTGACATTTTAACTATTTTATTTAACTAAATCTTGGTTGAAAATTGATTTTTTTCAGATGAAAATTCATGAAGTTTGTTGAAAATGAGTCTTTTTTGGTAGGAAATTAATCTTTTTGGCTTGAAAACGCAACAAAAAAGTGTTTTAAATATATTTAGAAACAAAATTTATTTTGCATTAATATTATTGATCTTGTAGGTGTATGGTTGGTTTTATACCTAGAAGAATTTAGAAATTGAGATATTGTAGCAACTCTGAGTAAGGCACTGTTTAATGCGAATAATGTGGTTTCTATTACTTTGACTTCTTTTATCATTTAAATTTAGCACACTTTCCAATTTGAAGCGATGCATTTTCCCGCGAGATTTAAATAATGTAATTATTATTAATAAAAGTAAAAAATATGATTTTTTAAATCCTAATTCAAAGTGCTCATAAATGCTCATTAAATACTCAAAGCACATAAAGGTCGAGCATATATTCTCGAGCATATTCTCATGCTCGTGAGAATTTCTCCGAACACTTAAACTCTTTAGAACACTAAAAATACTTAAAAATCGCAAAATCTGTGGGGTGACAGTGAGCCCAAGTGTCCTTTAAGGGTTAAAAATTAATATCTATTAAATAATAATATCGATTTGAAATACTGATACACTGATTATTTTTTACCCGGTCACTTGTGAACTAGAACTTAGTTTTGTTTTGTTTTCTCGTTAGTTTTCACTAATGAGTTGTAGCTTAATAATAATATGCTACCTCACTGATTTCGAATGATTTATTGCTCGCATATTTGAAAAATGTAGTAAAGAGTTGGATTAATTTATGTAGGAATGCATCCTGGGCCTCAGGGACCACCAGGTTTCCCTCAACATCAACATATGCAAGGCCCTCAACCTGGCCAAGGCCCACCACAAAGAGGACCTCCGCCAGGTTCCATGGGTGGTGAGCATTACATTGTGATAATAAAAGTTTAATTTTTTGTTTTGCATGATTTTGAGGGAAGTTTATATTTCAGACAATTTGGCATTGTTCGAATATTCAAAATTACTTTCTAGAGCAAAATGACCGCTGTTTTGATCATCTTCAAAATTATATAACAATTAAAGGAAAATAATATAATAGAGAATTATATCAGGGTGTTCGCAGGTCAGGGAAACTCGGGAAATGTCAGGGCTTTTGCTGGTCAAGGAAAGTTAGGGATTTTGAACAAAAAATTGGCAGAAGTCAGGGAATTTCTGTAGAAAGCACTTTGAATAACTGTCAAGAGTAATGAGGGCTGCCAGACGGTAACTTTCAGTCACTTTAATAGGTTTAAATAATTTGAAGGGATTCCAAGGATTTAAAAGATTTTTGGGTATTTTGTAAAATTTAAAGGAATTTCCAGCAATTTTAAAAAGTTTGAAAGAATTTCTTAAGATCTCGAAGGATTTTAAATATTTTAGAGTATTTTAATAGATTCCAAGGAATTTCAATAATTTTGAAGGGATTTCAAAGGATTTGTAATACATTAGGGTTTCAAGAATTCCAATGCATTCTTAATAGATTCAAATAATTTGAAGGGAGTTCAATGGATTTTAAAGATTTAAGGGTACATATTTTTAAAATTGCAAGGGATTTTCAACAGCTTTAAAAAGTTTGAAAGAATTTCGAAAGATTCCTAAGGATTTTAAATATTTTAGTATGTTTTAAGCGATTCCAATGATTTTTTAATAGATTTCGATAATTTTTTAATGAATACCAGAGGATTTTAAGGAATTCCAAGTAATTTTTAAGATTTTAATAATGTGAAGGAATTCCAGTAGATTTTAAAGATTTTAGGGTATTTTTTAAAATTCCAAGGAAATTTTAAAAGTTTGAAAGAATTTCATAAGATTTTAAATAGTTTAGGGTATTTTAAGAGATTCCAAGGAACTTTGAATAGATTTCAATAATTTTGAAGGGATTCTAAGGGATTTTAAAGAATTTGTAATACATTAAGGTTTCAAGGATTCCAATGCATTGTTAATAGATTCAAATAATTTGAAGGGAGTTAAATGGATTTTAAAGATTTTAGGGTACATATTTTTAAAATTGCAAGGGATTTTCAACAGCTTTAAAAAGTTTGAAAAAATTTCGAAGGATTCCTAAGGATTTTAAATATTTTAGTAGGTTTTAAGCGATTCCAATGAATTTTTAATAGATTTCGATAATTTGTTAATGGATCCCAGAGGATTTTAAGGGATTCAAGGAATTTTTAAGATTTTAATAATTTGAATGAATTCCAGTAGATTTTAAAGATTGTATGGTATTTTTTTAAATTGCAAGGAACTTTCAACAATTTAAAAAGTTTAAAACAATTTCATAAGATTTTAAACGAGTTTAAATATTTTAGGGTATTTTAAGAGATTCCAAGGAATTTTGAATAGATTTAAATAATTTTGAAGGGATTACAAAGGATTTGTAATACTTTTGGGGTATTTTAAAGGATTCCAAGGCATTTTTAATAGATTTCAAAGGATTTTTAATATTTTAGGGTATTTTAAGAGATTCCGAGCAATTTTGAATAGATTTCAATAATTTCGAATGGATTTCAAAGGATTGTAAAGGATTTTTAATAATTTAGGGTATTTAACCTTTGTTGTGCACACCTCTTTGAAATTACGTATTATGCACAGGGGGTATGTCATACCCCAGTTACTTTACAGACAGTTTATTACAGACGTACAATTCGTTATTTTGACTCAAACAAAATTGCTGGCTATTGTTCAAAGCTTCCAAGATAAGGTCTAATAGATGTCATTATTATTTTATCACATAAAAAATATTATAAATGAAGTTAACGAAAAAGAAAACGAAAAATGGACTTTTTCACTTAAAAATGCATACAAAATTCAATTTTTAATATTTTTGAATACATTTTGCGGGATTATTTTCTTGAAGTACCACACTTTCAAGGAAAAATATTAGTTTATAGCGGAGTTGAAAAAAGGATATTTATTTTTCTATATGAATTCACGCGATTTTGAAAAAAATGAAAGTATTGATTATTATAAGAAATATGGGTCTATTTTCAAAATAATCGTTTTATTGGCAGCTTTTTGAGTTATTATCACACAAAATAATGTAAAATTATTATACAAATATAAAATAAATTACAAGATTTTAGGAACAAGTATCAATCTACATAGGCACATGCAACGCACAAAGACAATCGAGGCTTGTTACACATAGGGCGTTTGCACGAAGCGCACCCATACTTCGTTTTCGTATCTCCTTTTCTCGTGCAAAGTGAGCATCGACAATATTTATCATAATTTTTTATCTCAAGCGTCTGCGGTTTGTCCTTAGTAATGCCCAGTATTCCTGCGATCCCCAATTTTAACTCTGGACGTAGAGAAAATATCGTGTACGTATTGTGCACATGGGGTATTTCACACCCCAGAATTTCCAAAAGTCAACTTCTCACCACTGCCCAGAGCAGATTAAAGCCGGGCGGGCAAAACTATGTATGGGATCTTTAAATGTTATTCCTAGACTACCTGTAAATACGAGCACAGGTCCCGGATTCGCATTGTACATATTAGAAAAACGCGTTTGAAAATACGTTGGGGTATCTCCTACCCCCGGTGCACAACAAAGGTTAAAGGATTCTAAGGCATTTTTAATAGATTAGATATAATAGATGGATTTTTAGGATTTTAGGGTATTTTTTAAAATTTCAAGGAATTTCAACAGCTTTAAAAAGTTTGAAAGAATTTCGAAGGATTTAAAATATTTTCGGGTGTTTTAAGAGAATACAAGGAGCTTTCAATAGATTTCAATAATTTTGAAGGGATTCCAAAGGATTGTAAAGGATTTGTAATACTGTAGGGTATTTTAAAGGATTCCAAGGCACTTTTAGTAGATTTCAATCATTTGAGGGATTCTAGTGAATCTTGCAGATTTTAGGGTATTTTAAAAAACTCCTAATAATTTCCAAGAGCTTTATGAAGTTTCCAAAGATTTCGAAATATTTGGAATTATTTTAGTTTGTTTGCAATTCTCTCTCTCTTTATTGAAAACTCTTTCTTAGTTAAAAATTCAACTTATGTTTGAAAAGTCGTCTTTTTTGGTTGACTTCAACTGTTTTTGCTTAAATATTAAAATATTGTTTGTTGAAATATCAAATGGTATACGTTTTGTTCAGAATTAATCTTTTTTGGAATATTCAAATATTTTTGTTGAAATATCAACTGGTACACTGTTTGTTCCGAATTAATCTTTTTTTAAATGAAAATTAAACTCTTTTATTAAAAATTATTTTCTTTTCTTTCAAAATTCATAGTTTTAATTCAAAATTCATCTCTTTGGTTGAAAAATGAGCTATTTTGTTGAAGATTCGTTTTTTCTTTCGCTGAAAATGAATTTTTGTACTGAAGATTTAACTATTTCAGTTGAAACTATTTTGTTGAATTTTTTTAGTTTTGTTTTGAAGATTAACTTTTTTAAACTGAAAATGTTACTATTCCAGCTGAATATTTCATCATTCTTATTAAAAATGTATCCCTTTGGTTGAACATTATTTTTCTTTAACTAAAAATTTAACTCTTACATTTTTCGTTGAAAATTTATCTTTTTTAGTTGAAAATTCGTCTTTGGTAGAAATTAATCTTCTTGGTTGAAAATTAATCGTTTTGATTGAAAATTTATTTATTCTAATTAAAGATTGATAATTTTAGTTGAAAATTTACTTTTTTTGTTTCAAATTCAACTGTTCTAGTTCAAGATTCATAATTTTATTTGAAAATTTATCACTTTGTTTGAAAATGTAATTTTTGTGTAGAAAATTATTTAAAAATTTTTTTTTTTAACTGAAAATGTAACTATTCCAATTGAATATTTCATCATTTCAGTTGTAAATTCATCTCTTTGGTTGAAAGTTAATTTTGTTTTAACTGAAAATTTTACTATTCCATTTTTGGTTGACAATTTTCTTTTGTATAGTTGAAAATTCATGTATTTTGTTGAAAATTCATCAGTTTGTTTTAAAATGAATTTTTCAAACTAAAAATTGAACTATTTTATTTTTGGTTGAAAAATGATATTTTTTAGTTCAAAATTAGAAGAATTTGGTTGAAAATTGGTCTTTTTTATTTGAAAATTCATGTATTTTGTTGAAAAATCGTCTTTTGTAGTATAAAATTATCTTTTTGGTTGAAAATTCAACTATTTTGTTAGAAATTCATCTATCTTATTGAAAATGCAATATTTTTACATGAAAACCTAAAAGTGTTAAGCGGTTCAAATTGAATTTAATATAAAACTTACATTTATTTCACCTAAATTTGCACTTAATATTAAGTATAAGAAGATGAAATAAAAATTTGTTTGAATGATAAATATCAGATTTAATTAATAATTTCATGTCATTTAATTATTAATATCTGGATATATATTTTGTCAAAGCTTTCTAAACTAAAAATATTAGTGTAATCCCTAGAATCTGAAAAAAAAACATTATTTATAATAAATTCGCGAGATTGTATACACTATACATATACCGAGTCGATTGTTTTAAAAAATGCGAGATATTTGAATGGCTCTGTACTATGAAAAATTATACCTCGGTATGAATTGTTAAGAGTTACTGTAGTTCCTGCAATACTTAATAGTTATTTTGAATATAAATATGGCACTGAAGATTGAAACAATAGAAAAATAATCAGCATGAAACAAGTTGAAGGGCTCTAATTGATTGTAATCACCTAGAGAAGCATCTTAGAAATATAGAATTAAAATATTTCTTTCTATTTAATTACTTAGGAATGATGCCAGGACCAGGAGGAATGCCACCAGGACATGGTTTACCGCCACAAGGACCTCCTCAAGGACCACCAGGTGGTCCAGCGCCGCATGTGAATCCGGCCTTCTTCCAGCAGGGTCCTCCGCATCAGCAAGGTCCTCCTGGGCCAATTCATGGGCCACCTCATGGACCTGCACATGGCCCACCTCATGGTCCTCCTCATCCACAGGCTCACGGACCTCCTCATGGACCACCACACAGTTATGGTCCTCCTGCAGCACAGGTATTTATGTTCTACGTTTACATGAAAGCTAATTTTATTTCCAAGACTTCAATGTACAACAATTCCAGAGTACACAGTAGGTGGGTGGTCAACATTTTTTTCTTCGAATTTTCATGCATATCGCCCGGAAATTTGTTCGAATCCAAAAAAAAAAAAATCCATTTTTTTTGTTTTGAAAAAAAATCCATTTTTTTTGTTTTGAAAAAAAATGATATTTAGAGGTGGCACAAGCTCCATGAAGTTTAACATATATTTCCCATAAAAAAAAAGACATTTTTGTCAATTTTCTTCAGAATCGCCAATATTAGGTGAATCAAGTTGAAACTCATCATTTCTCTTCACAATTAGCCATAGAATGCGAGTTTTTTCGCTAATTATGATTTTTTGCGGGTTCTTTTAATACAAATTGCTTTCAATACATAAAATACTTTTTTCTACTGATAATTAGATGTTTACATAAATTGTTTAAAGAATATATTATCATTGTTAATAATATTCTATTTGAATAATGCTAGAAAATTTCAGTTTTTTCAAAACTTTTCCACTTTTTGTCCAATTTTTAATTAGAGTAAGGTAAATAATTAATCAAAGTTAACAAAAATAGTTGCTCAAACAATTTATTATTTATTATAACTATCTTCTCTTAGATAAGTGCTAGAAAGTTGCGGTTTTTTCTACACTCTTAAACTTTTTGTCTACTTTTCATTTAGTGAGGTAATAATTAATGCAAGTTAACAAACATGCTTATTTGAACAATTGATTATTGTTTATAACTATCTTTTCTTAGAGTAATGCCAGAAAGTTGCGAGTTTTCCGAAATTTTCAGCTTTCCTTTTATCTGTTTTATTTCAGAAAAATATATTCAGAAAAAGAAAGAGATTGTTTAAAATATGGTTTTCTCTAATGTTTATTTATTATTTGTTCATAACTAAAAGGGCAAAGCAAAGTTAAACATTTCAGTGAAAAGCGCAACTTTCTAGCACATATCTAAGAGAAGATTGTTATAAACAATAATAAATTGTATCAACAACTATTTTTGTTAACTTGCATTCATTATTACCTCGCTAAGTGAAAAATGGATAAAAACTTGAAAATTTCGTAAGAAAACCGCAACTATGTGGTATTAATACAGATGAAGTTAGTTATAAATAATAATAATTTGTTTAAACAATTTTTTTGGCTAAATTTAATTAATTATTTAGTCACTCCAATTGAAGAATAGACAAATAGTTAAAAATTTCGGAAAAACCCGCAACTTTCTACCATTAAGCAAAGAGAATATTATTAACAATAATAATACACTGTTTAAACAATTATTATTGTCAACTTGAAATAATTATTACTTCACTATAGTTGAAAAGTGGGCAAAAAAGGGAAAATTTCAGAAAAAACCGGTATTTCTAACATTATTCAAATAGAATGTTATTAAAAATAATAATAAATTGCTTAAAGTGTTATGTTTGTTAACATTAATTAACTATTACCTCACTATAATCAAAAATTGGACGAAAAGTGGATCATTTTTGAAAAACCACGACTTTATATCCCTATTCTAAGAGAAAATTGCTAAAAACAATGATAAATTGTTTAAGCAATTTATGTAAACATCTATTTATTAGTGTAGAGTAGTATTTTATGTATTAGAAATAATTTGAATTTAAAAAACCGCAAAAAAATTATAATTTTAACGAATTTCTAGAGAACTTTAGGGAATGAAATAAATTTCATATCAAGGGATTATGAAGGACATAAATAAATTTCAAAGGATTTTATGTTATTTTAAAAGATTCCAAAGAATTTCCAGAGATTTCATTTTTTTTTAATTTAAAGGATTTGAAATTTCTTAGGACATTTTTAATAAATTTTAATAATTGGAAGTCATTCCAAAAGATTTGAAATTTTTCAAGGTGTTTGAAAAAATTCCAACGAATTTTCAGGAACTTCAAAAAATTCAAGGGATTTTAAAGGGTTTGAAATATTCTAGAGTATTTTAGAAGATTCCAATGCATTTTAAAGAGCTCTAAAAAGTTTCAAGGGATTGCAAAGGATTTGAAATATTTTAGGGAATTTTAAAAGATTCCAAGGAATTTTCAATTGCTTTCAATAATTTGCAGGGATTTCAAAGGATTTGGAATATTTGTGGGTGTAATGTGAAAGATTCAAAAGAATTTTCAAGAGATTTAAAAAACTCATGGAATTCTAAGGTTTTTAATGATTTTAAGCGATTTGAAAAAATGTTCATGTGGTTGTAAATAATTTCTTTGAATTCCGGAAAATATGGAACGATTTTTTAAAAGATTCCAAAGGATTTTATAATATTTTCAATGATTTAAAGAGATTATAAGAGCTCTCAAGGTATTTCAATCAATTTTCCAGGATTTCAGAAAGTATCATTGTGTTTTATGTAATTGCACTGGATTTTATAATATTTTAATGTATTTCAAAGAATTTATTCACATGAATTGAGGGAGTTTTTAGGATTTCAAAGATTTTCAAGGTATTACAACAGCCATACCACGCTGAAAAAACCAGTTCTCGTCAGATCACTGAAGTTAAGCAGCGTTGGGCGCGGTTAGCACTTGGATGGGTGACCATTAGAGAAAACTGAGTGCTGTTGGCACTTCGTGGGTGTGGTGAGCCCACACTTGTAGTTATTTATAACTACAAGAAAAACCTAGAAACACTACCCGAATCGGGTAGTGTCACGCCTACCCCGAAAGGGAAATGGCTTAATGGTATACCAAGGATTTTCAAGAACTTTCAAGATTCTTTGATATTTTAAAAGATTCCAAAGAATTTCAAGAGATTTATTTTTTGTTTAATTTATAACTCCTAATATTAAAAATTTGTTGTTATGGATTTTTAAATATTTTATGCTTTTAATATTAGAATCAAAAATCCAGGGACGTGAATAGATTTTATTTCGACGAGTTTTTTTTTAGATAAATTTAATGAATAATATAAATTTAATTTATATCCAAGGAATTTCAAATGATTTCTACTTATTATAATGAATTTTTGCGATTTCGAAGGATTTTAACGAATTTAAAGAACTTTCAGGAATAAATTAAGCTTGATTTCAATTGATTTTTACGGATTTCATCAGTTTCAAGAGACATGATGAAATTTGACAAATTACGAAGGATTTTAAAGATTTTAAGTTATTTTAAAAGATTCCATGTGTTTAATGGATTTTTAAGTCCTTTATGTTTTTAATATTAAAAGAATTAAAATCCAAGGACGCATTTTACTTCAACGGATTTTTTTTCAGATAAATTAAAGAAATAATTTTTATTTAATTTATATCCGAGAAATTTTAAATCATTTTTACTTATTTCAATAGCTTTTTACGATTTCAAGGGAATTTGACGAATTTATTTTCTAAATGTAAAAATAAATGTTTAGTCTTTCCCCTTTTCCGTGAAAAAATAGCTTATTTCCCCCCTTTTTTTAGCTCGTTTTGCGTTGTAATTTAATGTGATTTCAAAGGATTTGAAATATTTAAGGGTATTGTAAAAGATTCCCAGGAATTTTCAAGATATTTAAAAAGTTTCGAGGGATTTAAAAAAATATCAAAGGATTTGAAATATTTTAGGAAATTTTAAAAGATTCTCAGAACTTTTTCATTTATTTCAATAGTTTGAAGGGATTTCAATGAATCAGAAATATTCGAGGTGTTTTAAAATATTCCAAGGCATTTTAAAGAGATTTAAAGAATTTCAAGCAATTTCCGAGGGTTTTAATAATTTTAAGGGATTTAAACAAATTTGCATGATTTTACAGGACCTGTAAGGTTATATGATATTTTAAAATATTCCAAAGGATTTTATAAGGTTTCCGATGATTGCAATGGTTTTATGGGGTTTTAAGAGCTCTCAAGATATTTTAATCTATTTTCCAGGCTTTCTGGAAATATCAAATTTCATAAAACTTCACGGGATTTTATGATATTTTAATTAATGTCAAAGAATTTATTCACAAGAAGTGAGGGATTTCGTAGGGCTTCAAAGATTTCCAGAGATTTTCAAATATGTTTTGCAATTCATTTGGAATTCGACCTGAATTCTTATTAATTTATACTGATTTTTTAAAAATTCTTTTGAATTCTTCTAAATTCACACAATTTTACTCAATTCAGTGAATTTTTTAAAAGTTTTTGTTTTATTCATCTTGAAGTTTTTAAAATTCACCTTAAATTCTTAGGAATTTCATCAAATTCTTTTAAATACTCTTTAATTTTTCTAAGCTCATTTCAAACTTATTCAATTCAATGAAGTTTTTCATATTTTTGAATTGTTTTTAATTCACTTGATTGTTTTTTAAATTAAGCTTGATTTTTTTATGAATTTCGTCGAACTCTTCTTATTTCCCTTAAATTTCTCTAAATTTTATTGTAATCAATGGCATTTTTTCAATTTTTTTCCAATTCATTTGACTTTTCACTTGAATTTTTTTGTAGTTATCAGTCACTTCTTTGGTTAGAAATTAGTAGGGTTTCAAAGGTTTGAAGAGATTTGATTTTTTTTTTGGAATTCAGCTTTAATTTATTTAAATTCTTTGGAATTCTCTTGAATTCTATTTAATTCAATTGATTTTTTCGAATGTTTAAAAGTTTTTATTTAATTGGTCCTAAATTCTTTTAACCTCGCCGTAAATTTTTATGAATTTCATCGAATTCTTCTCTTTTACCTTAAATTCTTCTAAATTCATTCCAATTTTACGGAAATCAATGGAATTTTTTTTATTAATAAAATTTTTCCGATTCATTTGAATTCTTTGGAATTTAACTTGAATCGTTTTGAAGTATTACGAATTTATCCTGAATTTGTTACCCTTTGAGCACGAAAAAAGTACATTATGAGCGTGATAAAATGTACCCTTTGGTCCCTATATTTTATCCCATAGGGTCTGGTATTGTAATTTGACAATTCTAATTTAACAACCGAAATTTTGTTTGTTACAGGCGCCATACGGTGCACCAGCTCCTGATCACCGGGCAGATGTTGCTCCGCCACTAAGTGAACAAGAATTCGAAGAGATAATGGGACGTAATCGCACAGTTTCTTCATCGGCAATCGCGAGAGCAGTTTCTGATGCAGCAGCTGGAGAATATGCGAGTGCAATTGAAACGTTAGTCACTGCAATATCGTTGATAAAACAGTCCAAGGTGGCTGGAGATGATCGTTGCAAAATCCTCATCAGTTCTCTTCAAGATACTCTACGTGGAGTAGAAACGAAGAGTTATGGTTCTGCGAGAAGAGGTAATATTTTAGTTTCAGTAAATTAATAATAAATTGATATTTAGGGTGGCTGTAGGTCAGGGGAAACCTGGCAAGTCAGGAAAAAGTCAGGGAATTTTATTTGTCAGGAAAAGTCAGGGATTTTGAATAAAATCTTGCAAAAGTCATGGAAATGCTATAAGAGGCACTTTAAATAACTCTTAAAGACAATAAATTAAAAAGATTTTTATTTTTATTTGAAATTGTTTTATTCCGCTTATAAAAAACTCTACGTTAAAAATGTAGTTGAAGTTTATCTTGTTTGTTGAAAGTTCCTTTTTTCGGGGTTTAAAGTCAAATGTTTTCTAAAAAAAATTCGACCTTTTAGTTTGAAAACTCAACTCTTTAGTTTCTCCTTGGCTGAAGAATTAACTGTTTGGTTAGAAGTTCGTTTTTGTGTCGTTAAAAATGATTTTTTTTCAAACTGAAAATTTAACTAGTCCATTTTTGTTTGAAAATTGATCTTTTTTAGTTGAAAATCCAACTATTTGGTCAAAAATTCAACTATTTGGTTGAAAGTTTATCTTTCTGGGTCTAAAATTAATTTTCTTGTTGAAAATCCATCTTTTCGATTTTTAAAGACAAATGTTTTTAAAAAAATTCGATCAATTCACTTGAAAATTAACTATTTTGTTGAAAATTCTTTTTTTTTTCGTTTGTTAAAAATTCATCTCTGGTTAAAAAATTAATGATTTGGTTGACAATTTTTTTTATATAATATTCAACTATTTGGTTGAAAATTCATCTTTCTGGGTCTAAAATCAACTTTTTTGTTGAAAATTCATCTTCTTCGATTTTAAAGTCAAATTTTTTCTAAAAAAATTGGATCTTTTAGTTTGAAAACTCAACTATTTTGTAAAAAAATCATTTTTGTTGTTGAAAATTGATCTGTTTGGTTGAAAAATTAACTGTTTTGTTAAAAATAATTTTTTTGTTAGAATATTCAACTATTTGGTTGAAAATTCATCTTTTGGGTGTTGAAAGTCTAATGTTTTCTAAACAAATTCGACTTTTTAGCCTGGAAAGTTAACTCTTTTGTTAAAAATTAATCTTTTTGAAACTGATCTCTTTGGTTTAAAAATTAACTGTTTGGTTGAAAATTCGTTATTTTGGTGTGGTTAAAAATGATTTTTCGTTGAAAATTTAACTAGTCCATTTTTGTTTGAAAATTGATATTCTTTAGTTGAAAGTCCAACTATTTAGTTAAACATTACGATTAAGATTCTGGTCTTTGAATATTAATAGTCATGGAAAAATGTATGTATTTTGAAAATGAAGTTTTGCGGCCACCCTGATATAATATTCTTGTTAGTAATTTATTTGCCATGTTTTTCTATTTCTTTTTTTGTGGTTGCTTCCTTCTGATGATTATATTTTTAGTTACAAATTTTATTATTTGGTTGAATATTTAAGAATTTTGTTCAATTTTTAGTTGAAATTTCAAATGTTTTCTTGCAAATTCGTATTTTTTGGTTGAATTCAACTGTTTTTTATTTAAAATATAATATATTTTTGCTGAAATATCTACTATTACATTATTCGTTAAAAATTTATCTGTTTTTGATAAAAAAAATGGAACTGTTTGGGTGAAAGTGGAACCACTATGTTAAAAAATTATTTTTTTGCTGAAGATTCATCATTTACGTTGAAAATTAATTTATTTTTACTGAAAACTTAACTATTCCAGTTGAAGATTCATCATTTTAGTTGAAAATTCATCCCTCTGGTTGAAAGTTGAACTATTCTGGTGAATATTGATATTTTTAATTGAAAATTCAATTACTTGGGCAAAAGTTAAATTAATTTATTAAAAATGTATTTTGTTCATTCAAGATTCATCTCTTTGGTTAAACATTCTTTTTTTTGTAAATAATTTTTTTAACTGAAAATGTAACTTTTCTATTTTTGGTTGAAAATTGATCTTTTATAGTTGAAAATTCGTCTTTTTTGGTAGGAAATGAATATTATTGGTTCGAAATTTCCTCTTTTTTGTTTAAAAATGCAACTCTTTGGCTGAAAATTAACTTTATGTTAAAAATTCCTATTTTAGGATTGAAAATTCAATGTTTTACTGAAAATTCGTCGTTTGTCTTGAAAGTTCAACAATTTGGATGACATTTTTTTTTCTTGAATGAAAAATCTTTATTTGTTGAAAATTTAACTCTATATGTGAAAATTTGACTATTTTGTTGTAAATTCCTCTTTTTGGTTTTAAAATTTATCTCTTAGCAAAAACTAAATTTTTTTAGTTGCAATATCAACTATTACATTTGTTTGTTGAGGATTCATATTTTAAGGTTTAAAGTTCAACTATTTGTTTGACAATTCGTATGTTTTGTTGGTAATTCGACTTTTTTGGTAAAAATATAATCTTCCGTTGTTGAAAATTCGTCTTGTTTGTTTTTAAATTCATCTCTTTTACTAGAATTTTTTTTTTATTGAAACATCAACTATTATATTTTTTGTTGAGAATTTATCTTTATAGGTTGAAAATTCAACTATTCGGTTGTAACTGCAACTGTTTGGTTAAAAACTAATTGTTTTTTTTTTAATTCCACTAGTTCGTGCAAAATTGAAGATTGAATTGCAAGATGAAAATTAACTTACTTGTTAGAAATGGTATTTTTGGGTTTAAAAGTCAATTGTTTTTTTAAACATTCGACTTTTTAGCCTACCAATTCAACTTTTTGATTGAAAATGCAACTGTTTTGGTTGAAGTTTATTCTCTTTTGTTTCATAATTTGACTATTTGGTTGAAAATTCATCTTTGTAGGTAGAAAATTCAAATATTTGGTTTTAAATTCAAGTCTTTTGTTTGAAAATTCGTCTATTTGGATTGAAAATTCATCTTTAATAATAGAAAATTAATCTTTTTTGGTCGAACTAAATAAATAAATTTCAAATTATGAAATTTTAATCTGAAATTGTTATATTCCGTTGTGGATTTATTGATTCTGTAGAAAATTACAAAATTTCTTGCCAGCAACGTAGTTTACAAATTGGAGGTTTTTTGTGTGTAATGAGAAAAATTTATTGTTCTTTTTGGTTAATATCACAGTTGTAAATTATTCTGATTTATTTTTAGTTCTTGGGGGTCAATATAATTCCCCACTGCTTATTAATAAATTGATCAATAAAAATTTCCAAAAAAGAGATAGAAATTCGGCTCGTATTAAAATATTACCTTTTTAAATTTAAATGTTCATATTCTTATGCATATTATTTATTTTTGCAGAACGATCAAGATCACGGGATCGGGAACGAAGTCACAGAAGACGTCGTGAGCGGTCCAGGAGTCGCGATCGAGAATACAGAGAACGTAGTCGTGAAAGGGACAGGGATCGTGATAGGGACCGTGATCGTGATCGTGAACGTGAAAGAGATCGTGATAGGGAACGGTACTACACTGAAACATATCCTAGAGAAAGATCACGCAGCAGAGAAAGAGATCGCGAACGTGACAGGGATCGTGAATACAGAGAAAGAAGCAGAGAGGAAAGGTAAGTTAAAAACAAATGCAATTTTAATTGTATTTTTCCTCTAATTAATTATTTTATTTATTATTATTGGATACCAGGGATCACAGTCAGTTCCCTATTTCCCTATCTCCCCCCATTTTTTTTGATAATCCCTTACAATCCCTGTATTTGAGAATTTCGTCATTTTTCTCCCTTTTGTTTGAAGCTGCGATTAATTTTTTAAGACTTACAAGAAACTCGCAGAAGATTACAAATTTTAGGTTGTGTTAGTTTTTTTTTACCGAGAATTAGCATTTTTAAACAAAAATCATCCAGATTTCCGTTTTGCAACAATTTTAGGTTATGTTTGCGTTTTACACCGAAATGGGTATTTCTAATAAAAAGTTATATCGTAGATTAAAAACTTTGAACGATTTATGTTTTCGATTTTTTTAGTGTTTTTTTAAACCGGAAATTGACATTTTTAAACTAAATAATTATATTTTGATGGTTCATGATTTTTTAAACAGTTTTAGGCTATGTTAACGTATTACACTAAAACCTGGTATTTTAAAACAAAAATTATAGTTCTAATAAGATTTGCAGTTTTTAAACAGTTTCAGTTTATATGAACGTTTTTCACAGGAAATCGGCTCTTTTAAACAAAAGTAATTACATTTTGAAGAAGATTTACAATTCTGAACAATTTTCTGTTATGTTAATATTTTTCGTCGGCAATTTTTGGTATTTTTTATAAAAGATTATTGGATTCTAAAGAATATTTACAATTTTCCAACAACTTTAAGTTATATTGGTGTGTTTCACCTGGAATTGATAATTTTACAGAAAAATCATTAGATATAAATGCAGTCATTTTTGTTTAATGTAATAAATCAAAAATCATTCTAATTTGAATAAGATTTAGAATCTTTTAACAATTTTGGATTATGTTAGTGCTTTTCGTCGGAAATGGTATTTTTAAATTAAAAAATTTATATTTTAAACATTTGAGAGAAAATTCATATCTTTTCACAGTTTTAGGTTATGCTGTTTTTTTAAACCGCAGATCGGCATTTTCAGTAAAAAATCATCAGATTTCACTGAAGATTACAATTTTTTGTACAATTTATAGGTTTATTTAGCGGTTTTCATCGGAAATATTGATATGGATTTCAAACAAGATTTACAATTTTTGAACAATTTAAGGTTATGTTAATGTTTTTCACTGGATATCTGTGATTTTAAGCTAAAATCATTCAAATTCAAAGATTTATAATTTGAAACAATTTTTTGCTCTGTTAGTGTTTTTTGTCGAAAATTTGTATTTTTAATTAAAAAAAAAAATTAAAAGTAAACTGGAAATCGATTATTTAAACAAAAAACATTCAATTTCAAAGATGACTTACAATTTCGACCAATTGTTTGTTGTGCTAGTGATTTTCATAAAAAAATTGGTATTTCTAATGAAAAAATTCATAAGATTTTTCATAATCTTATTATTATTCAGATTATCTTTCAGATTTCTTAAATTTGGTATTTTTGTACAATTTTTTGCTTTGTTCGCCTTTTATACTGGAATACATTGGTATTTTTAACCAAAAACCATTATAATTTGAACAAAATTTAGTATCTTTCAACAATTATTTTGGATTATATTAGTGATTTTTGTCGGAAATTGGCATTAAAAAAATAGATTTAGAATTCAAAGAAGATTTACAATTTGGAACAATTGTTTGCTGGGTTAGTGATTTTTGTCGAAAATTGGTATTTTTAATTTAGAAAATCATAAGATTTTTGAGATTATCATTGCGGTATTAAATTCATAATTTTTGTTGAATTTTATTTTTTGGTTTTGTTGGCCTTTTATACCGGATATCGGTTATTTTTAATCAAAATTATTTCAGTGTTTTTCGTCGGAAATTGGTATTTTTAACAAAAATGCAACGGTTTGATTGTTTACACAAAAATATTATACATTAGTTCTGTAGTTACGATATCGATTTTCATCAGTTATCAAAGCTATTGTCCTTGATTTTTATTTCTATTATTTTAGGTAATAGATACTATGAAATACAAAATTTTTGTTTGTTTCCTAGTTAAAAATCTGTGGTGTTTATTAATTTTTTATCATGCTGGTATTTTTAAAAGAAAAAACTTCCACCTTTTTCTGTAGAAAAATTCCCCTATTTTCCCTACAATTGAACTGCTGAATCACTATGATCCCTGGTATATTAATAATTTGAATTTATCTAGAGATTCTAGAATGTTTCAAAGTCTATCAAAATATAAAATATGATCTAAAGTATTATCTATAAGTATTATTTTGCCAAATTTCCGTACATCTTTATTAGATTCTTATTTAATTCTTCTGAATTCCATAAAAATGATCATACTGAAGATTGTACACATTTTATAATATTTTAAAATTTGCATTAACATTAAAAGAATTACAATCTGAAAAATCAATTATACTTGATTTGGTGTACTAAATTATTTTTTAAAGTTGATAAATGCATATTGTATTAATTTGTGATCGACTTCATTACCTTATTTACCTTACTTTGTTTGATAATTAGCGGTGCCGTTGTAAACGGTCAAAAGGAAGATACTTATAATCTAGGGGAGACTCGGGCAAAACCAGCCGCCCGGCCAAAGGGAATCACGTAAATATATTTAATTACATAAATCTTACATTATACGTATATGTCACAAATTATTTCCTAAAAATATATCCGCATGATTCAAACGAAGATTATATTTACATAAAGTAACATTTGCGAAAACTCGAGCAAAAGGTTCAATTCAAGTTTACCATATGTGATATAAAAGAAAATAGCTCGAAGTTCTAGAAACCGAATTTAAGTTCTTATGAGAACTTATGTAAGAAAAATCATGAAAATCAGAGAAAAGTCAGGGATTTAAAAAAAAAAAATTGCAAAAGTTAGGCAGTTTTTGTAAGAAATTTCTGAGTTTTTTTTAATTCTTTCGAATTATTTTAAGGTATTTTAATAGATTTCTGGAAATTTTCCACAGATTTCAATAATTTGAAGGGATTTCAAAAGTTCTTAAAGATTTTATGATATTTGAAAATATTCGAAGAAATTTTGAATAGATTTCAATAATTTGAAGTTATTCCAAAGTATTTTTAAAGATTTGAGGGTATTTTTGAAACTTCTAAGAAATTTCCAAGAGCTTTAAAAAGTTTCAAGGGATTTCGAAAGAGTTCAAAGGATTTGAACTATTTTAGAGTATTTTGAAAGATTCCAAAGCATTTTCAAGTGATTCAAATAATTTCAAGTAATTTCCAAGGATTTAAATGATTTTGAGGCATTTAAAAAAGAAATCATGGGCTTTTAAAGAATTTTCTAGAATTTCGGAAGATATGGAACGTTTTCATAGGACGTATCAGGTTTTAGAATATTTTTCTAGATTGCAAGGAATTTTATCAGATTTCAGAGGATTTCAATAATTTTAAGTGATTTTAAAAGTTCTCAACGCATTTTAATAATTTTTTCGAGATTTCAGGATATAATATTCCAAAGGACTTAAAATATTTTAGGGTATTAAAAAAAAATTCAAGGGGTTTCAAAGGATTTGAAATAGTTTAGGTCTTTTTTCAAATTCCAAGTAATTTTTAAGAGCTTTAAAAAATTATTTTAGCGCGTTTTAAATTATTTCAAAGCATTTTCAAGAGTTTTAAGAAGTTTTAAAGGCTTTCAAAGGATTTGAAATATTTTAGAGAATTTTGAAAGATTCCAAAAAATTTTCAAGAGATTAAGAAAATTTCAAAGGATTTCAAATGATTTTAAAGGATTTGAAATATTTTAGAGTATTTTAATAGATGTCAGTCATTTGAAAGGATTTTCAAGATTTAAGGGTATTTTTAATAATTCCAAGGAATTTTCAAGAACATAAAAAAGTTTCAATGGATTTCAAATGATTTGAAATAGTTTAGGTTTTTTTCCTAAATTCCAAGTATTTTTCAAGAGTTAAAAAAAATGTCAAAGGATTTGAAATATTGTAGGGTATTTAAAAATATTCCCAGGAATTTTCTTTTGATTTCAATAATTTAATGGGATTTCAAATTATTTGAAGTATTTTACAGTATTTTTGTAGATTTCCATCATTTGAAGGGATTGCAAAAGATTTGAAAGATTTTAGGGTATTTTTAAAAATTGCAAGGAATTTTCAAGAGCTTTAAAAAATTTAAAGCGATTTCAAAAGGATTTTGAAATATTTTAAGATATTTTAAAAGTTTCTGAGGAATTTTCAATTAATTTCTGTAATTTAACGGGATTTGAAAGAATTTTAAATATTCAAAGATTCCAAGCCATTTTCAAGAGCTTTAAATAGTTTCAAAATATTTGAAATATTTTAGGAAATTTTAAAAGGTTGCAAGGAATTTTTAATTGATTTCAATAATTTGTTGGGATTTCTTAGAATTTCGGAAGATATGGAACAATTTTACGGAACCAATAAGGTTTTAAGGCCTTTTAAAAGATTCTAACTCACTTTGAATTCTTAGGAATTTCTTAAATTCTTTAGAATTCCCTTGAAACAATTTTATTGAAATCAATTGTATTTCTTGAATTTTTTCCAATTCATTTGAATTCTTTCGAATTTAGCTTGATTTTTTTTTGAAGTTTTACGAATCTTAATTCTTTTGAATTCTTTTACATTCAAAAGAACAATAGTCGCCGCAGTAGTCACATTTATTCACTTTGTGGGTTAAGAATTAGTCACTTTTGTTAATTTAAAAATGAATAAAAAATGAAAATTTTTTAAAATTCTGTTTATCAAAGATTCTATATTAAAAATGTTACAACATTAGAGTTTTTGGCCTATAAATATTAATGGTGAGGGAAAATGAAAAATTAGTCAGAGAAAATTCAGGCAATTTTGAAAATGAAGTTTTTCAGCTATCCTGTTATTTAGCACTTTTTATTGAAATGCAACCGAAGTTAAGCGACATTTATTATTTTATTCTATAAACTAAATATTTAATTTCAACATATGTTTGAATTAATACTTTTTTCCAAATTAATAACAATTTATCAAATTATTTTATTAGAAAGTGCCCCTTAATTCTTTTTGTTACCTGAATATTCTTTTGGACTGGATATTCGAAATTTATAAGTCTCAAGTAAAACAAGTTTTTTTCACCCATTATTTAAAATTGATTGTTAACTTTTGTTCGATTCTCCCCTAGTTGTTAAATTAAAAATTGTTAAGAATTCCAGCCATAAAATTTAATATTAGATTCTATTGTGCTTTTGTTGTATCAACTTATTTTCTACTTGAAATTTCCTAATCTGTTTTTAACTAATTTTAATAACTTATTTTCATTATCTAGAAAACATAATTGTAAATATTTTTCTTCTACTGAAAAAAATAATGCGTGAAAATAACATAAAATATGTGGAACAAATTATGCTAGATTTAAGAATAAGAAATTGGTCTTGCAAATAAGACATTATTTTTTGTAATTAGAAATTGTCATAACATAAGATATCCATTTTTAAGTAGTAGTACAACACATCAATCAGCCAGACCGAGAGTAAAGGAAGAACCGCCAGAGGCAGCACCCGTCTCATCTTCCAAGACGTCTAGGTAACAATTGTTTGTTTTTAACTAAAAAATAATACATGTAATTTGTGTAAAAATCTTCCTTGTGCTAAAAATCGAGCCAAAAAGTGAGGCAAAAGGAATCATTAATTATTTAATCAGGGTCACATATTTATTATTTATCAAACGTGGTGAAGGAATTAATCGAGGTTTTGGGATTTATCTTATTTGTGATTCTCGTTTTTAAGATTAATGAATTGTTTTTGTTTCCGAATGTACGGAAGATAAGTTTATGAATGTTGAATGCTTTGAATTAAAGGATATTAGGATAATTTATCAAAGAAATCGAATACGACATAATAATTGTTATTATTATGATTAACAATTTAAAAATATTATTGGTTGAAATTATGTAGGATTAGCGTAAATTGTATCATTCAGTCTTGATCGTAAACTTTACGAATAATTAATTAACAAGTAATTATCAAAATTAGACTCTTTACGACGTAAAGAGTCTAATTTTGAAAATTATTTGAACATTTGTGTGTTAACTGTAGTAGACTCAAAAGTGTTTAGTTGATAAGATTCAAAAATTCGTAAAACGATATGTGAATTATGAAACAACCCAGTTTTATAAGTTTAGACTTCACGCTCGTTCCCCTGTTTCCACATTTTCCCTTTTTTGAAGAATTCCTCTTTTTTCCCCTGTTTTCAAGAAACTTCCCTTTTTCGCTTAAATGCGAACCGAATTCAGATAACTTAATAAGAGAATCCAATTCTTTCTGGTTCAAAGTTAATTTTTTTTATTTAAAAGTCTACTATTACAATTTTGGTTCAGAATCCAATTATTCTGTTAAAAAGTTTTTTTTTTTGTCGAAAATTCAACTGTTTTGTTGAAAATTTATCTTTTTGGATAGAAAATTCGTCTTTTTAGATTTGAAATTCATCTTTTTGTAGATTTTATATTTTAAATTCATCTATTGGTAGAAAAGTCATATTAAAATCTCTCTATTATATTTTCCGTTCAGAATTTATCTCTTTTGGTGAGAAATTTTATTATTTTATTGAAAATTCAACTACTTGGTGTAAAGTTGAACTATTTTGTGAAAAATTAATTTTTTCGACGAAGATTTATCTGTTTGGTTGAAAATTTAACTATATAATTGAAAATTTAAGTTTTATGTTCAAAATCCATACTTGTGAGTGGAAAATTCGACTATTTTATAGAAAAATCACCTTTTTGGCTTGGAAATTCCACAATTTAGTCCATTTTTTATTCTTTTTTGAATGAAACATCTTTATTAGTTGCAAATTTTTTTTCACAAGTCATCTTCTGGTTAAAAACGCAACTGTTTGGTTGAAAATTAATATGTGTTGGTCGAGGATTCAACTATTTTGTTGAAAATTCGTCTTTTTCATGACTTACAAACGATTACATTTTTCATGGAGATTTCATCTTTATTGGCTGAAAATTGAACTAGTTTGTAAAAAATTATTATTTCTTGTTGAAGATTCATCTCTGGTTAAAAATTCAACTTTTTGGTTAAAAATTCAGCTTCAGCATGAGAGTTCAACTATTTGGTTGTAAATGCGACTTTTTGGTTGAAAATTATTTTCTTGCTGTTGAAAATTCAACTAGATGATTAAAATTCATTTTTCTTTCTTGAAAATTATCTTTCTTGTTAAAAAATTCATCTTTTCGGGTTTAAAATTTTAATGTTTCTTAAAACATTCGACTTTTTTAGCTTGAAAACTCAACTATTTTGCTAAAAATGCATTTTTTTTGTTGGAAATTTAACTGTTTGATTTAAAATTCGTTTTTTTTGGTTGAAAATTAATTTTTTGTATTTGTATTAATTATTTTGTGGAAATTTTGTCTTTTAGTACAAAATTAATCTTCTTGATTGAAAGTTCAACTATTTTTACAGAAAATTAAACAATTTGCTTGAAATGTTTTTTCTTTCTTGAATAAAAAAATCTTTTTTCGTTGAGTATTCATTTCTTTTTTAGTTGAAGTTTCAACTTTTACGTCCGGAAAGTAATGAATAAAATGTTTAGAAATGAAAAATAAAAAAATATTCATTTATTTAAATTTTAAAACATAATTTTTTTTTATTTCCAAAAATTTTATACTTTGTTACAAATTTTTTTTTGTTGAATTCGTTAAAAATTTATCTCTATGGTAAAAAATGTACCTCTTTTTATTGAAAATTCGTCTTTTTGGGTTGAGAATTCAATTATTTTGGTAGCTCATTCAACTATTTGACTGAAAATTAACTTTTTTTGAAGAAAATTTATTTCGTGTTAAAAATTCAATTGTTTTGTCGAAAATTCGTCTTTTTGGCTTGAAAATTCAACAATTTGATTCACAATTTAATTATTCAGTTGAAAATTCAACAATTTTGTTAAAAAAGTCATCCTTCTTGGTTTAAAATTCAACTATTTTCGTAAAAAATTCAATTGTTTGATTTAAAATGATCTTTTTTGTTGAAAATTCATCATTTCGTGTTGAAAATTCAACTGTTCTGTAGAAAATTCATCTTTTCATCGAAAATTCATGTCTTTGGTTGAAAATTAAATTTGGTTGTTGAAAACTCGTCCTTTTGGTAGAAAATTAAAATTTGCGGGTTGAAATTCAACTCTTTTGTAGAAAATTCTTCTTATGGGTTGAAAATTTGGCTTTTTTTTTGTTTTGTTAAAATGTGACCCAATTTGTTAAATATTCATCTCTGGCTGTAAATGCAACTATTTTGTTGAAATTTTTGTTTTGATGGAAATTTATATTTTTTAGTTTAAAATTCCACGACTTATTTGAAAATTCATGATTTTGTTGAAATTAATCTTTTTTGGTAAAAAATTAATCTTCTTGGTTAAAAATTCATCGTTTTGGTTAAGAATAAATATTTGTAGGTTAACAATTCAATTATTTGTTTAAAAATTCAACTATTTTGTTGAAAATTATATATTTTTTTAATACAACTCTTTGGTTGAAAATTTAACTGTTTTGTTGAAAATTCAAGTATTTTCTTAAAAAGTCATTGTTTTTGGTTGAAAATTCAACTGTTTTCTTAAACGTTCGCCTATTTGGACACAAAGTTTGTCCTGTTGGATATGAATTTTACCTTTTTTTTTGTTAAAAAGTAAACTATCTTCTAAAAAATTTAATTATTTCTTCGAAAATTTAATTCGTTTATTGAAAATTAAACTTGAATTAGCTTAAAATTTGATAACTTAGTCAAAATTCAACCAATTATAATTTTAAAAATCTCATTACACACGAAATTGAACTCACTTTGATTATATCAACAGAAAAAAATCTTATATATATACAGCAGAAATATTTTCGATTGTCGCGTCTTGATTTTTCTTCGTGATAAAATAACAATCACCAAAAAACGGGATTTTTACCATAAAATCAGATTCTGGGGGCGCATGAGAAATTTCTCATATGAGACTTTTTAGTTTCACTAGACCTACAATTTCTACTATGTTTCGTGATAAGTATTTTTTCACTGTAAAAAAAGGTGCTCGGAAAAATGAATTTTTTTGACCTGGAGAATCTGTAAAGTCCTGGATTTTTATGAAGTAACGGTAGACACCCTGAATATGACACCACCATTAATTCCCCAATATTTCCCTATTTTCCTTGTTTTGAGAGCCTTTTGAGTTGTGAAGTCTTAGGGTGGTCCAAAAATTCTATTTTTTGTGGTAAACTCCCCCCTCCATTTTTTTGTTTTCCCGAAAAAAAAATTCCGTAATTTTTGTTTTAACGTTAACCTGTGCCCCGAGCCTTTGAAATTAACATGTGGTTTTAAATGGGAAAAGTTCGATTTTCAAAAAAAGAAAATGGAAAAAAGAAGTACTTGTTGCAAACTTTTTGTGAATTAAAGTAATCAACTCTTAATTAGTATTCAAGGAATAATTGCCACCCAATAACTTTTTATTTTGACACCCCCAATTCCCTTTTATTGTGCCCTGAAAATATCCCAAAAAATGCAAAATATCAGTTTTCTTTCAAATTCATGCTAAAGACGGTATTTTTTGTAATTTTTTCAACATGAATTTTTTTAAATTGATAAATGACGAGTTTCCAAGTATTTTTTAAAATTATTTTTAATTGTTTAAACATTTATTATTTGTTTAAATAATTTTTTTTTCCTTTCGTAAATCTTGAAAAGTCATTATATTTCGAGATAAATTATACAAAGTTGATGAACGAAAAGTTTAGTACTTTTTGTTTGATATATTTAGCAATTATTCAAATAATTTTTTATTTATTTAAACAATTTTTTCTCCCTAAAATCGTGAAGTTATTATTTTCTTAAATTAACAACATAATTAAAGAATGTTTAGAATAATCTATTATTAAAGGATATTTTGCAATCATTTAAACAAATTTTGTTTGTTTAAACAATTTTTTCCTCTGTAAAGCGTGAAGAATTATTATTTTCTGAAATTAATGACACAATTAACTGATGTTGAGAGTAAGATTTGTTCTCAAGGATATTTAGCAATTTTTTAAACAATTTTAATTTGCTTATACAAATTTTTCTCTGTAAATCGTGAAATGGTATTCTTTTCTGAAATTAATGATACCATTTACGAATTTGAAGAGTAATATTTTGTTTGCTGAAGATATTTTGAAATTATTTAAACAATAATCATTCACTTGCGCCTTTTTATGGGGAAGGTGGAGAAAAGTCTATTTTTTTCCAATCTCTCATACTATGTCGCCTTCTATTCGGTATTTTCTTATCTCAAAATTTATTTCCCAATTGTTTAAACAATAATTATTCATTTAAACCTTTTTTCAATCTGTTGTGGATAGATATTTTCCAGATCGTATTCGTTAAAATGAGTATTTTTTGAAACTGAATTTCGAAAAATGAATAATTTTTTTAAATTAATTTAAAAAAAAAATTATTATTGCTTAAGAAATATAGGGCATACGTTCTGAGATAAGGAAATACTGAATATTAAGCGACGTAGTGTAAGAGATTCGAAAAATCTAGACTTTTCTCCACCTTCCCTATGAACAGGTGCAAGTGAATGATTATTACTTGTTTAAGTAATTGCAAAATATCTTAAGCAAAAAAATATTACTCATAAGATTCGTTAATTGTGTAATTAATGGCAGGAAAGAATAAATTTTCACGATTTACAGAGAAAAAAATTGTTTAAACAAATTAACATTGTTTAAGTAAATTAAAATTGTTGAAAAAATTGCTAAATTACTCCCAACATTCTTTAATTATGTAATTATTTCCAGAAAATAATAACTTTTTACGATTTGGGGGACAAAAAAATTGTTTAAACAAATGAAATTTTTTTGAATAATTACCAAACATGCTAGACAAGAATTACTTCCCTTGACATTCATCAGCTTAGTATAATTTATCCCGAAAGATAATAACTTGTCACGACTTGCAGGGGGAAAAATTGTATAAACAAATAATAATTGTTTAAACAATTGCAAATTATTTTTAAAATACTTGTAAACTCGTCACTTATCGACTAAAAACAATTCATGTTAAAAAAATTCAAAAAAATACCGTTTTAGCATGAATATGATAGAAAACTGCTATTTTGCATTTTTTTGGGCATTTTCCGGACACAATAAAAGTGGATTGTGGGTGTCAAAATCAAAAGTTATTGGGTGGAAATTATTCCTTGAATACTCCTTAAGAGGTGACTATACTCTATTTCACAAAAGAGTTTATAACAAGTATAGACAGTAAATTTATTTTTTAACCGGGAATTTTACAAATCTTTAGAAGAAAAATCTGTCGCAAGTTCGATTTCAACAGTTTTTAAAATAATTATTTGAATTATTATCTTTTTAAATTATGATATTTATTTTACAATTCGTAATCAAAAAATCTATTACTTTTGAAATTTTCCATTTCATATTTTTATTTTTAAGCATACATTTTTAATTTAAAGAATTTAAAAATGCAGTCCTGAAGACTTGAAAATTAAAAGCGTTTGAAGTTGAAAATTTTGGATGAAAACATTTTTATTTTATCAACTGTAAATATAAATAAATAAATTATTTTGAAAATGGATCTGTACTTTACATATTAAAAAGTGAATAATAATTGATTTAAGAAAACGATTCTAAATCCGTTCAAAATTTAAGAATTTTCAGATTTTAACGTTCAAAATTAAACTGTTTCAATTCGAAAGTCTTAGTCATTAAATCAATGTAAACGTCGGATTGAAACTTCATTAACTATTTTCAACCTAAAAATAACTTCATAATAATGTATTCGTAATTAAAGGCTCTCATTAAATTAAAAATATCGTTTCAGACTAAAATATTCAATTTTTAACCCATTCAATTCGAAATTTTTTAATTAAGAAAAAGAATAATTATTCAATATTTAGAAATATTTGATTTTTCATTTAAGATGAGTAAACTGAAACCAAGTATTTAAAAATAAACAATTTGAAACTGAATTGTTTGACACAGAAGGCCTTGAGTCGTTAAAAATTCGAAGAGCTTTTAAACTTTGAACGTTACAATTTTAATTGTTCTATTTAAAAAATGTTTAATTTGTTAGTGAAATTGTTGAATTTTGGTGCATAAATAAAAATTGAACATTTAATATTTGGAGAAAGAATTTGAGTAATTTTATGAGATATTTAGAAGTTTTGAAAAGATTCAAAATTAATTGAAAACTTGAAGTGATTTCAAATAATTTAAACTAAGTGTGTGATTTCAAACAAAATATATCGAACTTTTTAAGAATTGTGAAAGGCTTAAACAGAATAAAAACATTTTCTTAAGATTCCTAGGAAAATTGAAAATGATTTTTCATTTTGAAAAATTATTTTGAGAGCATATTTAAAAAGATTTCCAAAATTGTCCACAAAGAATCTGGAAGATTTTAAGGTAATTTGTTAAAATTTGCTGGATTTTCTAAAAATTGTAGGAAGAAATCGATTCATTTTAAAAGATATTTAGAAGTTCTGAAAACATTTCTAAAAATGTATAACAACTCTAGATTTCTTAAGATTTTGAAATAAAATTTTGAAGCTTTTCAAGGATGTTTAATCTAATTAAAATACAAATACTTTAACATCTAATTTAAGAAGTGATTAGTTAAAAAGAATCTTAATTTTGAAAATTTTAATGTTCATTCATTGATTCTTTAATTTAGAGCATTGAAAATAACGCATTTCATTAAAAATTTCTCAATTGAAAAGTGTTAGTGCCTTCCGTTGTATACGTTTTTATTTTTATTGAGCATTTTAATACAACATTTTGAATTAAAAAACTTTTAAACTTCAATTTTAAACGTTCAAAATTCAAGAGTTCCACTTTGAGTGCTTTCATTTGTAGTTTATTTTGTATTCCTTCAAATGGAAAAATGTTTAGCTTTAGAGTTCGAATTTTTAATTTTATTGACCGTGAAAAATTTTGACGAACCGGGAAATGACCGGGTATTTTTTCTTCGATTAAAACGGCCACCCTGGGGTTAACGTTGAAAAAGAAGAAAAAAATTACGAAATTTCTGTTTTCGGAAAACGAACAAATGGGGGGGGGGGGTGAAAAAATCGAAATTCGAATTTATACATTTTTCCATTTGGACCACCCTAGTGAAGTCTGTTAGTTTAGTAGCAATTGATTTATCCAGAAGCGGCGGAGCATTTTTTTTGTAGGTGGGGGCAGGGGCATAGAATTATAATATTAAATGGCACAATTTTTATATAGTATAATAATATTATACTATGTAAAAATTTCATATAGATAATAAATAATAAATAATAAATAATAAATAATAAATAATAAATAATAAATAATAAATAATAAATAATAAATAATAAATAATAAATAATAAATAATAAATAATAAATAATAAATAATAAATAATAAATAATAAATAATAAATAATAAATAATAAATAAACAACAAATAGTAAATAATAAATAATAAATACAGGTATAAAATTCATATTGCCAAAGATTTCACTAAGATTTCAATGATTTTCCAAAGATTTCACAAATATTACCAAATATTGCAAAAATGTATCAAATATTTCGCAAATATTTCTAAAGATTTCACAGAGATTTCAAAAGTTTCGTAAAGGTTTCAGGTGGATTTCAAAGATTGCACAAAGATTTGAATAATTTCCCAAAAATTTTGAAGGTTTCACAAAGATTTCCGATAGATGTATAAGCTTTCACAAAGACTTAAATGATTTTCCAAAGATTTCACAAATTTGTCAAATATTACAAAATATTTTTAAAATATTTCAAATATTTCACAAAGATTTTCAAAGATTTCAGTAATTTTACAAATATTTTTAAGATATTTCAAAGATTTCGCAAAGATTTCACGAAGATTTCAATGATTTCCCCAAGATTTCACAAAGATTTCAGATAGATTTTCACGAGTGCACAAGGATTAAAAAATTTCACAAATATTTTGCAAAGGTTTTTGATAGATTAAAAAAATTTCACAAAGATTCCACTTATTTCACAACAATTTCAGATAGATTTCAAAAAGTGCACAAAGATTTCAATAATTTCCTAAAGATTTTAATAATTTCACAAATATTATCAGATATTTCAAAAATATTTTAAATAATTTGCAAAGATTTTACAAATATTTTTCAAATATTTTTGATAGATTTAAAAGATTTCACAAAGATTCCAATTATTTCACAACAATTTCAGATAGATTTAAAAAAGTGCACAAAGATTTCAATGATTTCCTAAAGATTTTAATAATTTCACAAATATTATCAGATATTTCAAAAATATTTTAAATAATTTGCAAAGATTTCCAAAGATTTCATAAAGATTTTACAAATATTTTGCAAAGATTTTTGATAGATTTAAAAGATTTCACAAAGATTCCAATTATTTCACAACAATTTCAGATAGATTTCAAAAAGTGCATAAAGATTTCAATGATTTCCTAAAGATTTGAATAATTTCATAAATATTATCAGATATTTAAAAAATATTTTAAATAATTTTCAAATATTTCCAAAGTTTCATAAAGATTTTACAAAGATTTTAAAAATATTTTGCAAAGATTTTTGATAGATTTAAAAGATTTCACAAAGATTCCAATTATTTCACAACAATCTCAGATAGATTTCAAAGAGTGCACAAAGATTTCATTGATTTCCTAAAGGTTTTAATAATTTTACAAATATTATCAGATATTTCAAAAATGTTTTAAATAATTTGCATAGATTTGTAAAGATTTCATAAAGATTTTACAAAGATTTAACAAATATTTAGCAAAGATTTTTGATAGATTTAAAAGATTTCACAAAGATTCCACTTATTTGAAACCAATTTCAGATAGATTTCAAAGAGTGCACAAAGTGTCAATGATTTCCTAAAGATTTTAATAATTTCACAAATATTATCAGATATTTAAAAAATATTTTAAATAATTTGCAAAGATTTCATAAAGATTTTACAAAGATTTTACAAAGATTTTACAAATATTTTGCAAAGATTTTTGATAGATTTAAAAGATTTCACAAATATTCCAATTACTTCACAACAATTTCAGATAGATTTGAAAGAGTGCACAAAGATTTCCTGAAGATTTTAATAATTTCACAAATATTATCAGATATTTCAAAAATATTTTAAATAATTTGCAAAGATTTCCAAAGATTTCATTAAGATTTTACAAAGATTTTACAAATATTTTGCAAAGATTTTTGATAGATTTAAAAGATTTCACAAAGATTCCACTTATTTGAAACCAATTTCAGATAGATTTCAAAGAGTGCACAAAGTTTCAATGATTTCCTAAAGATTTTAATAATTTCACAAATATTATCAGATATTTAAAAAATATTTTTAATAATTTTTAAATATTTCCAAAGTTTCATAAAGATTTTACAAAGATTTTAAAAATATTTTGCAAAGATTTTTGATAGATTTAAAAGATTTCACAGAGATTCCAATTACTTTATAACAATTTCAGATAGATTTCAAAGAGTGCACAAAGATTTCAATGATTTCCCAAGTATTTCAATAATTTCACTAATATTATCAGATATTTCAAAAATATTTTGCAAAGATTTCCAAAGATTTCAGAAAGATTCTACAAAGATTTTAACGATTTCCTAAAGCTTTTAATGATTTAACTAAGATTTCAAATATTTCGCAAAGATTTCAGATAGATTTCAAAGATTTATGATAGATTTCAAAGATTGCACAAAGATTTGAATGATTTCCTAATCATATTTCATGAAGATTTTAAAGATTTCGGATAGATTGAAAAGATTTCACAAAGACTTCAATGATTTTAATAATTTCACAAATATTACCAAGTATTTCGCAAAGATTCCCAAAAATATCCGACAGATTTAACCAAGATTTCTATGATTTTCTAAGGATTTAAAATATTTCCCAAAGATTTCGGATAGATTAAAAATATTTCACAAAGATTTCAATTGTTTCACAAAAATTTCAGATAGATTTCAAAGAGTGGACAACGATTTCAATAATTTTCCAAGGATTTCACAAAGATTTCAATAATTTCACAAATATTATGAAAGGTTTCAAAAATATTTCAAATATTGCTCAAAGATTTGGCAAATATTTTAATGATTTCCCAAATATTTCAAATATTTAGCAAAGATTTCAGATATAGTTCAAAGATTGCACAAATTCTTTAATTATTTCACAAAGAAGTCAGGTAGATTTTTGAAAAATTCAAACGATCCGATGAATTTAATCATTCGATTTCAGAGGGGGGGCAAATCAATACTTTGCCCCTGCCTGGTCGATTTATGGGGGGTGGGGGGCATTACCCCCTGTTTCCTCTAGGGTTCCGCCGTTTCTGGATTTATCTGATAAATATAATTGTAATCCTTAATGAAGGAGGGAAGTAGAAGGAAGGATGGAAATTTAGATAATGTATATTGTGTAGGTATTATGACGATCGCTACAGAGAACGTGATCGAGAACGTGAACGAGAGCGAGAAGCGACTCGAAGAGCACCAGCTGAGCGAGAAAGAGAACCAGAACGTGAGCGTGAACGTGAGCGAGAACGTGATCGTCGCGACGAAAGAGCCGATTCATCGCATCGTTCCAGACACTGATGATGTGATTCCACCATTTCAAGTTCAACACGTAGAATGCAAAATGGAAAGACTGTTTCCCACTTTGTTGTCTTTCTTGTTTGGGTGCAGAAACAAAGAAACAAACAAACAAACACGAAGATTCCTGATTGTACCAGATATTCTCCGAGCTAGATTCTAATTTTTCTCAATGGCTTTTTAGAGGGCAGTGAAGAGTCGACGAAAGAACATTAAACGCAGCGCATGATCTTCAATTCTTTCGAGATTCAGTGTTTCTTTCCTGTCGTCGTTGTCGTCGTCGTCGTCACTCGTGTGACACACACTCACACACACTCACATATATTACACTTCAGTAATTCACACGTATACATATACTAATTATGTAACGGCATTGTAGTTAAGGGATTATCTATGTTTTTAGTTGAAAGGAAACTTTCAAAGTAGAGAAAAACTTATTCGTAATTCGAGTCGTTTTAATCGAGAGTGTCTCTTTAGCCGCCTGGCCTGTGGCGAAGATTTTTCCAGACAACTAACTGCTGGGATTTCAAGAATGAAGACGCCTCTCAGATTCTACAATCTTCTATCTTCACGACATTGCAAGATTGTATCTTACTATAATACATATATTCGCTTTAAAAATATATATGCCAAACGTGTCTTCAGTTTTATTCATCTGTACACACAATATCCTGCATTGTTACTTTGCTCTTCCAAAGCAAACATTGTTCTTCGACTATTTGCATGGGACGAAAATCCTTCGTTCCTCGCTTTCCTGTAAATACCATTGTTAACGATTTCTTACAGGCCGAAAGTTATTTAAGGCTCTTTACCATTTTTCTCCAAAAAAAAGTGCAATTTACGAGGGGAACCTATACAGTAATAAGATGCGTCATTTGCGAGAAAAATTAGTTTACAAAAATCCAACCATGTTATGTGGACCGCGATTTGTGTCAGGCGGTAGCGCTTTGAGATTGTAACGGCATCGTCCGGGCTCGATTCCTGCTGCTGGCATTTTTTTCAATATTTTTTTATTGTGATTGACTATTCAGTTTATTTAAATCAAGCCAAATTATGCATTTTTACACTTTTACACGAAGAAACGTTTTTTAAATAGAAAATTCTCATTTTTCTTCATTCAGTTGAATATTTATATATATTATAAATATTCAAATATAAAGAAATATTCCAGCTTGAGGTGTCAGAATGATGTGGTATTTGGATATATTATTCTATACCATTTTTTTAAAATTTGAATTCTCAAAAATTGACAGAAAGTTTTTTTAAATGGCAGTGTTTTCCAAACGAGCATAGGTATTTGTGATTTTATTTTTTTATTAGCCGTGGAAACTTCTGTTATTCTAAAATGATTAAAAACGGATTTTCTCAAAAACCCCGCTTTTAAAAATTGTATTTGTTTATAAATATCTGGCAATATGTATTACAAATCCTGTAAGTTTCGTTTTTGTTAAACTACTGCTTCACATTGAACAAATTTATTTCGGAATAATCAAATTTTTGCATTTTTCTCGGAAACAACGAAAGGTACCAAAAAATATTGAGATGAAAGCCGATAAAAAGAGATAAAAGAAAACTAGAAAAGTTTTTCAAAAAATATATCTTGCTTGAAAAAATAAAAAATTGTACTTCAAGAAAAAAAATTTCCCTGGCCTCGAAATTGGGTAAGCCCCTATAAAACTGATGAATACATTTCTTATATTAGCATAAACTGTAAACAAATATAAGAAAAAATAAAAAAGGTAGGGTTTTCTAGAAAATCTTCTTCATTTTTTTCATTAAATTTTGAAAACATGAAAAGATTTTCAAGAAAACCCCACCTTTTTATTTTTCCCAATATTTTTAAAAAGTTTCTGCTAATATAAAAAAAGAACAACCTATCAGTTTTATGCGGGATAACCCACTTTTGAGGGCGGGACATTTTTTTAATGCTATTTTTTATTTTTATTCATAAATGATGCAACCTGTCATAAAAGATTAAGAGGTGTTTTTTGTAGAACTTTCCTAGATGTTTTAACATTTATTTGAACATTTTTTTTGCATTTTTCGTTGTTTCCGAGAAAAGTACTAAAATTCCATTTTTCCTTAATCGTTTTTTTTAATGTGACAAAAAATAAAAATGTTAAAAAGTGAGGTTTTTGAGAAAATCCGCGATTTTGCCATTTTTCAATACCTAGGCTCGTTAAATACTGTACTTTGAAAACACCATGACCTTCACTTTTCTTGAAATTTTACCTGACTTGAAATGGAATTGGTTTTTCACACATTTTTTCATATGAAAAAAAATTGCTGACGAAAAAGTGCGTAAGGAATTTTTTTCATGTGAAAAAAATAGTTGAAAATTACTATTTTATCTTGGTTCAAATAAATTTGATAGTCAATTGCAATTAAAAAAAAATGAACAAAAAATTGGCAAAGAATTCCGGCAGGAATCGAACTCGGACTTTCCGGTTACAAACACGGAGCGTAGATTTTTGAAGTCTTTTTTTCTCGAGAATGACTAAAAAATTCATCTTATTACTTCAGCATATTACAAGTTTGGTAATTAATTATTACTGACAGTACTATGAATCCAAAAAAGAGTTCAAAAAAAATTAATTAATAATGCCCAAAATGCGACGTGCGAAAAATCCCAACCGAATTTTTGGTAAATTCTTTCCAAATAGTTCATCATTTTTAGGTTTTAACTCCCCTAAAAGAGAAAAGTGATAAAGTGCTTTAAAGACTCAAAAAAAAAACTGTAACTGTACTGTGTACAGTCGGTGTTGCTAACTCGAATATGAATATTGTGAACGTAAATTAGGAGATCATTGCGAAATGATTGCATTTTTCTGTATTTTAAACTTTAATTTTCCACAGATTGTAGATTTTTTGATTTTCATTTCAATTCTGTTCGAAATAGTTGGCAACACTCGCGCAAAATGCAGTGAGACTGTCTTTCTTTAGATTTAAGATTTACGCGAGAACATGCTTTTTTATTTTCTTGTAGTTCTTGAAACCATTCTCGATCATTCCTCGAATCTATCATTTTTTTCTTCTCCTTTAGAAGGAAATCATTTTTAGATACATAATTACCCAGGGAAAAAATAAAAGAAATGTCTAAAATATTGTATCATATTTTACACAGAATTTACAAAAGAATATTGAGTGGAAAGAAAGTTATTATTGCCGGTAATTTTTTTTTCCTGGGTAGAATTGTACTGCATTGTGTAAATTTTATCTCTAGGAAATTTTCATTTTACCCCTTAAGACTTTGAGTGAAAAATATTGAAAATATTTCTTAGGTTTTATAAAAAGTTTTGCTTTCGTCAAGCTTGAAAATAATTCGAAAACGTTTTTAAAATTTTATTCTATCATATTAAGGCTAAGTAAAAAAGTAACCACTAGTCTTATTGACAAATTGTTCGAATGCATTTTTACAAATGTTTATTTAAAAAGGTTTGAATTGCAGATTGACAATTCGACTATGGGTAACATAACGAGAAAAGGCGAATCGATTTTTAAATTTCTGTTATGATTTACTTAATTTTATTTTTTCGCGAATCTCATCCTCTTAGATGCTAGTCACTGTATTTATTTTAATCGCAAAATTGATTTATTTTAAGAATCGCTCATCCCGATGAGAAGCGTTACGAGTTTCTGAAGCGAATTTTTAATTGATGAACTCGAATATCGAGTAATGCATGGTACTCACAATTTATTTAGAAACTGTGGAAGTATTGAAAATCAGTGACTTACTTAAAATTGATGAATTTATTTGTATTTCCTGTTTTTAAATATCAAATAATTTCGGTTCAAGAAAAAATATACTGTCTTCAGTACTTCCATCAGAAAAAAATTTAAAATCCCAAAAAAGTATTAAGTATTCCTTATATATCGAAAAGAAATTTCAATTGAAGGAATACATAAATCATTTACATTTTTTCAAGATGTGGTATTTTTTCTAAAAATGTAGAAAAGAAGGTGTTTCAAATTTAATGAACACATTTAGAAAATCGTAGGTGATTTATCGATTCATTTCAATGTCAAAATTGGCATTAATGGTGGGTTTTTATTTTCCAAACTTTGTAATACAAAACGAGAATTGAAGGCGATGCGTAATTCATAAAACTCGATAGTTTTATTGAAATTAATGGAAATATTGATTTTTAGAGAGAAGCGAAGCAGCGAAAAATCTCATATAAAACAAAAAACGAATTCGTAATTACGAATGACTGTAATTTTAACGAGTCCATTTTTTAAAGATCTTGAACTAAATCTAGCTAATTTGTGAAGGTAGATCATTTGTTGTACATGACAAACAAATGAATTTCAAGGGGCGAAATTCTGCGATGGACTACATGTAAGGCCGAGATTTTATGATTATTATTTGCCAATACCGCATATTATGGCAACTTTTGTTAATTTAAATGAATTTTTTTTTACTCGGCACTAATGCTGCTGCGACAAATGTTACTTGTCCTGGGCGTAAAAGCGGCTTACAGGGTAAGTGTAAGATCATCATCTTGATCACCAATTTTACTTAGTAAGTGTGAATTTATTATCGGTAAGGTATGATACCCAATTGATAATATTTGTATTTTTCGAGTGCCTGAGTTTATATTCCGTGTGGATTGCACTGGTGCGTTTTAATTTTATAATTTTATACGTATGTCTGTTTTCTATTTATTTTTGCGTGAGTGAATGATATTTTTATGCAAAAAATCACTTTTTATTGCGCATGTGTTGGTTGAATGATTCAGTATAAATTGGGGTATCATGTTATTTGTAGTTAATGTACAGTAAATATTGACTTATATCTGCAAAAAAATATGAGACACTTTGAAGTTACAATTTAAAATGTTGACTGTCTGTCCGAAAAGTAATCGACCTTGTGCTCTAACTTTGTACCTACTTGTGCTATTGCTGTTTACGCAGTTGCGTAAACGCTTAACCACGTACGCGTCGCATTTCGGACTGACGGAACGCACCGAACAAAGTGTGTGCATTAAATTTGGCCATTCTATGAGCGATACTCAAATTGAAGAGTGGTTTAGGTGATTTAAATATGGTCGTACTTTAGTGGAAAGTGGTCCTCCCTCTGGCAGTCCGGCGACGGCCAAAACACCTCAAAATGTAGAACGTGTGCGAGTGTTAATTAATGAAAAAGACCAAAAGAATTATCGAGTGGAAGTCGCCCGGAATAATTTGGAATCCATCAGAAATAACCCGGAAATGATCAAAAAGGACATTACATACGCTCTAAAAGGTCAGACGGTAAACAAAGAGTATTGTCAAGAAGTTCTAAAGCGATTACGCGACACAGTAAGAAGGAAATGACCTGATTTGTGGCAAAGTGGTGACCGGGTCCTTTACCAAAACGCACCTGCCCATTCATCGCAGCTTATTCAGCAATTTCTGGTGAAACCCAGCCTTACACGACTGCGGCAGCCCCCATACAGTCCTGACCTGGTTCCCTGTGATTTCTGGCGACGAAGCAGCTGTTAGCTATTACGAAACGTGACTTTAAGGGAACAGCTGCTAACAACAGCTTTGTCGCATTCTGTTTTATTTTCTCTACGTTTCGAAATCGTTTTCCTTTTAGAGGAAACTTCAATTTGGAAACAGTCAGGAATGACAAGGAGCCAGGTCTGGACTGTATGGGAACTGGCAAAGTTGTGTAAGGTCGTGTTTCACCAGAAATTGCTGAATAAGCTGCGATGAATGGACCAGGTGCGTAATACCTTCCTGGTTCCAAATTTTGAGGTGTTTTGGCAAAATTTAATGCATTCTTTGTTCGGAGGATCGATGGAAGAAGGTTATGGCTTCCAAAAAGGAGTACTTTGAAGGGGATATCATCGGTCGGATACTTTCCGGACAGACTTTGTATTTAGCAAAAAATTGTTTAGAAAATTTAGATTTGAAGAGTCTCATATTTTTTAAGGTTATTGCTCAGAACATGCGAGCTGGATAACGTTTTTTTAGAAAACGTTTAGATTCTTTGGAAAAAACGTTGATTTACAAAAAATCGAGGATAAATAGTAATTTTCCTCGTTATGATATGACTGATAGACTTAATTGAACAATCGTGCGATCAATTGGTTCGAATGAAAATATAAGAAGCAGAATGATAATCAGGTTCGAAACAGGATTTTTTTCGCCTGTTATACGTTGAAATTAATTTAAATAACGCATAAGAAATGACGAGAGAAGAAAAAAGACTTTTTAACGTAATATGTAGCATCTGCTCTTACATTTTTATGAAACTAAAGATTTAAAAGGTTTAATATTGCAACAGAAAGACTGATTATATATGAATTATATTTATAATTTAGGAAATATTTGTCTTGAGAAGACTATTTTCGATACTGTTTGTGGCATTTATAGTTTATAGTATTTTTAATTTAAAAATCAAGACCAATTTTAATAACAGTATTTGTTTTGTCTATTAAGATAATACTGGCTGTAGAATAGTTTTGTCTTTAAATACGAATGGCTGAAATTTTTTTAAACAATGAAGTATTAGTCTTATTACTCAAATGATTCAGCAACAAGAAATTATAAAAATGAGACGAATTCTTATAATATTGTTCTCATTTTAGTATCTAAGTATTTAATCTGGAATTTCAGGCTTTTAAAGATAGCTTATTTAGCTTATTTATGAAACAAACATCTCGGCGTACAATACTAATAGAAATTGATAAAAAATTAAAATTATGGAAGGATATTCTTGATCTTCGAGACTGTCTAATCTATGAATTAGTAATTGAATCAGAAGATGTTAAAACTGATGTGAAAGTTTTATTTATTTTTTTATTAAAAAAAAAAGCGATACGACACTTGATGTACAAAAGAAATTTAATTAATGATCGAAATTTTGTCGCGTGTTTTATAATATTTCAGGAATAGAAACTGTACACTTTTTGAAATGAAATTCACCCAAATAATTTTTTTTTCATTAGCGAAACTGACTGGTGAAAAAGTTTCTAAAAAGTCTATCATTTCTTCCAAATTTGATTATTATATCAGTTACATTTTTTAACTTGGAATGTTTTTCTCCAATTTGTTTACATGTTACAGTTTGGTGAAAGTCTTTAATATTTTGTCAATGCATTATTTTAATTTATATTTTGTCCAAAGTTAATGAACTTTTTCGCCCAATTATTAAAATGTCAAGTTTTGTGATTATAATATTAGAATCAAAATGAACAACGAACTGTGATGAAAAAATGGATGTACTATATATATGAGAAATAGTCAATCGATTCTAATATTATTGAGCTGTGCTATAATATATGTGTATTTTTTTTTCTTTTTTTATCACACGTGCGATGCAGTACTTCCAATTATATGTTGTCCTTATCGTAAGTCGCATGAATAAATATCAAAAAATCTTGTCATCGATTTTTAATTACAATATTGTGAGGCAGGGGTTTTTAATTAGTTTTCATTTTTAAAAGAAAAAAATGTTCAAATTACTCTGTACTGGTTCGAAAAATTCATCTCTGAGAATTTTTAGCGACTCGAAAAGACGTAGTGAAAAAAAATGTATATGTGTTTAACGGGGGGAAGGTAAAAAACAAGAACGCTTTGAAAAATTCCGTTCAATTGTGAAATTTATTGGCTCGATTAAATATTACATTTTTTATTTGGTAAATATTTTGGTGCGTGAACCACTTTCGCGATAGAAATCAAGTCTGAAATCTATAGGCCAATCTCGGTGCTGTATTTTTATCAATAAAGAAAGTAATTTTGGAAATCTGATACATTTTTGATTCAGTTATACGCGCTCGTAATTGTGATTAAATAATCATAAATAAACAGTGGTCCAGAAATATTTTTATTTATACAGAAAGGAGGTACTAAAATTTTTAGTTAGGTAGTGAAATATCAAGTCGCCACTAAGCTTTTGATCAATTAAAAAAAGTCTCGTACCAGGAGAGACACCCCCCCCCCCCCAAGGTAAATTTGAGTTTTTTCACGCCATATAGTTTGCTTAAAAAGAGTTTCCATCGGCCGGTAGCTCAGGCAGTAGCGCTTCTGCTTCATGGCCGCAAAGTTGCGTGTTCGATTCTCGCTACCTGTACTTTTTTTCATTCTATTTTTTATTTATTAAAGTGTTTATGATTACAATTTCCTTCAATAATCTTTAAAAATTCTGCAAATAATTTTTCAACGAAGTCTTCCCGAAGTTCGGGATGAGTAGTAAAATATTTTTCATAACCTTGGCTAGTCCATCCCCTTTTCAAACTATCCGAATTTTTCGGTACTAGACGCAGCCTTTTTTAATGCCCTTTTTACGGAAAAACTTACTTTAACAACTTTTATCACGTTTTTCGCAAACAAATTTATTTTCTATGAATGTTAATAATTTTTTTCATAATCTTTGACGATTATATTTAAAAGTAGAAGTATGAATGAGATTTTTTGAACGAAAAATGTATTTTCAATCGTATTTCGTACCTTCTGAAGCAAGTATTTCTATGATGAGTCAGTGTTCTGTTTGAAAATTGTGATTAAAAATACAATTTGTTGTTTTTGAAACCTCGTTCATACTTCTTATTTTAAATGTAATTGTTAAGCATTATGAAAAATATTTATAACATTTTTGAACAAATTTATTTGCAAAAAATATGATAAAGTTAAAAAAGTCCGTTTCTCCGAGAAAAAAGGCATTACAAAATTATTATTATCAGCATTTTTAAAGATTATTGATGGAAATTATATTATTAAACATAAAAAAATGAAATGAAAACATTAAAAAAAAATGTAGACAGCGAGAGTCGAACGCGCAACCGTCCGACCATGAAGCAGAGTCGCTACCTGAGCTACCGGCCGAAGGAAAAATTGCTTTTCGCCAAACTGTATATGGCATTTGGCAAATATTTTGAACTCGATTTTCTCGAACACGGCAAAAAAAGCGCATATTACTGCCATGGCAAATTAATACTCAGCTTGCATTAAAAAAATTATGAACCGAAATGAAAATTTTCAATTAGCGGTCTCCCCTTGTTGTCTTTTTTAAAAATGACAATTTTTCCACTTTTTTGTATTACATGTATAATTAAAACATTCTCTTTCGATTTTAATTTTAAAATATCGAAAATATATCATTTTGGTTTGTTTGAAGTTTGAAACTAGCGATCTGGAAAATAGAAAATTGAAACGATTCTTTGAAGTACCATAATATTTGATGCGCAGTATTTAATTTATGGTTACGGTATTATTAGATATTATTATAAGATATTATTATCTTTGTTTATGTATGTAAATAAGAAATTCGAGTCAAAGTGAAATTTTCTTTTTGTATAAAAGCCACAATCCACATCTACTTACATAAAAAAGACGGACACTGAAAAAATTAATGAAATATAAAATATATAAAATCGTTATCCCGATTTCAGTAATTTAAACCTGAGACGATAGTTTTATTATTATATTGATTAACTTCGTAAATCTTGAATGCATCAGTAGAAAGTAAAAGGTTTCCACTAAATGCTTAGAACAAGAACGAGAACTTCTGATCACTAACGAAATAAGAAGTGCGGTTTTTGTGCTTTCAGATGCATCCGATATCAATTCTTTTTATTGTTTATATCACACGGACAACAGAACAGTGAAATAGGAAAACGAGGTCTCTATGCTTTGAAAAATAATAAAATATCGCCAATGAATTATTCAGGGTGGCCGCTGGACCGGGAATTTTTCGAGACCAGGGAAAACCGGAAAATGATAGTGAATTTACTTTTTAGACGGGAATTTTATAAATTTTTAGAAGAAAAATCTATTTAATCACTTGAAATATCACACGTTTCGTATCACATGAAATAATTCAGTTTAAAATAAGTTCGATTAAAATTTTTCTTTAAATATTAACAAGGGCAACCTACACTAGGGTGGGCCGACGGGAATCCCCATGATGCAGATTAATCTGCACCACAGCAAAGACGCCTCGGCGGTGTTGCAGGCAGGAATTGCCTTAATCCAAGAACCCTGGTTATACATGGAAAGGATAAGTGGCTTGTCAGGATATGGCTCCATATATAAGGGGCCACGAGAAAAAGCGCCAAGGGCATGCATAGTCGTCAAGGGTATGGATGCGATCTTGGTGTCTAAGTTCTGCTCCAGAGATCTCACCGTTATCAAGGTGAGACTCAGGGACAGTAGCGGAGAAAGGCTAGAGTTGTTTATTACCTCGGCGTATTTCCCGGGCGATGCCGAGGGACCCCCGGCTCCCAGAGAGGTGGAGGCTCTAATTCGGCACTGCCAAGGGAACAAGATTCCTCTGCTGTTGGTCTGTGATGCAAACTCTCACCACACGGTGTGGGGAAGCACACCCAGTAAAAAAAACTAATTCGGGAGGCTTGCGGTGCATTAACACGTTTAAATTCGCTGGAATTCTGCTTTCTTATTCGTTGAAACGAATTGGCCTAGAGCGAATTGAATGCGTGTCAATTCGCCTTAATTCATGGTCGAGGTCGTTTCGAAAAAAATAATAAAAATTGCATGCCTCGAGACTCGAACCAGTGATCTCAAGTGTATACTGTCCAGAGGCTGACCATAGAGCTACTGGACTCATTGATATTTCTGTACAACGGATCCTTAATGCCGAGCGCGTGGGTTATAGCTTACGAATTCGATTGAATATAGGCCAGTCTTTAACTGTATTCGCGCTGGCGAATTCTGGTGAATTGGCGCTTGACTTAAAATTTCGTGAATTAAAATGAATTGGCGGACACTGAAAATAATTCGTGCTGACGCATTCAAATGTATTAGATCCCCTAAAAATTTTTCGCTGAATTGGGGCGAATATAATATTTGAAGACTATTACTTTTCACGAGTTTACGTGAATTCACCACCATCTTCAATTCGAGATTGTCGCAAAGCAAAATTCCCGGGGGCTCCCGGTGAATTCTTCGCAATTCGTCCCAATTAGAGTTTTTCTACTGGGCAAATATCAATGACAGAGGGAGAGATCTAATTGAATACATAGCGGGCACAGAGCTGGAGATTCTGAATCGGGGGATACTCCCACATTCCAGACTAAAAACAGGAGTGAGGTTCTCGATTTGATTATATGTTTGGGTGTACTGAGGAGCAGGGTGGTTTCGAACATCAGAAACCGCAGAAACACACTTTGGGACTCATATAAAGAGGAACTCAAAGGGAGGCTTGCGGAATTCCCCACAAGCTATGGTACCGTTGATGAGTTAGAGCACGCCGCGGATTTTCTGCGAATGACTCTGACTACATCATATGAAAACAATTGCCCTACAAGCACAATTAAGTCTAGGAAGGTAGAAGAATGGTGGAATACCCACCTGGAGAGTCTCCGTAAAAAGACAAGAATGTTGTGAAATAGGGCAAATAGAACTAAATTGCCTTCAGACTGGGACATCTATAAGACGGCCCAGCATGAATACAATAAAAGTATAAGAAAGTATAAACAGGAGGATTGGAGGGGCTTCTGCGAGGAATCGAAAGACATTCCGGAAACAGCGAGGCTCCACAAGATCCTGGCGAAGAATCCGAGAGCTCGACTCGGGTTCATGAGGCTTGATAATGGTGAGTTGGCCGAATACGAAGAAGCAACGCTGAATCACCTAATGGAAGTTCACTTCCCGGGTTTTCAGCCAATCTGAAGCGACCAAGAGGAGGAAGGCTGGGGCCAAGAGGTGGATAGGGCCGACTGGAATTTCGCCGCTAAGGTCGTTGATTACAAAAAGGTGGAATGGGCCGTAGGGTCCTTCTGTCCGTTTAAATCACCAGGGGCGAATGGCATTTATCCAGCGCTTTTACAAAAAGGCATGGATCTAGTCGTCCATCGTCTAGTGAAATTATTTAGGGCAAGCATAGCCCTTAAACACGTGCCATCGGCATGGAAGGATGGCAGACTGGCCTTCATACCCAAACCTGGGAGGAAGGGTTACACTGCTGCAAAAGATTTCCGACCAATCAGCCTAACGTCTTTTATCTTGAAGATATTGGAAAAGCTGGTCGAGAGACACATTAGGGATGAGGTGCTCTTGGCCTCCCCGCTGCACAGAGGGCAGCATGCTTTTCAGGCAGGCTACTCGGTAGAAACTGCGCTTCATGATGTTGTGGCAAAATTGGAGCAGCAGTTGGAACAAAAGGGGTATGCTGTGGGCACTTTCTTGGACATAGAGGGTGCTTTCAGCAATACTCCTCGAGAAGTCATCTGTCGAGAGGCTTTGAGATGTGGCGTGCCGGACCAGCTAGCAAGCTGGATAGGAAGCATGCTACGCCGGAGGAGACTCGAAACCAGATGGGGTGAAGGCCTAGTAAGGGGAATAGCTCCACGGGGTTGCCCACAGGGGGGTGTCCTGTCGCCCTCCTGTGGTGCATTGTAGTGGACGGCCTCCTTCGAAGGCTAAGTAAAGAGGGGCATTATACTCAGGGCTATGCGGATGACTTTGTAATCCTAGTCAGGGGGGGGCCCCCCCTCATCTGGAAACGTTGATGGGTCTTACGAGGTCGGCGCTGCGCATCGTAGAGCTCTGGTGCGATAGCTCAGGGCTCTCGGTAAATCCGAAAAAGACCAACCTGGTCATTTTCACGAGAAATTATAAAGTGCCGAAAGTTGACGCTCCTGTATTCTGTGCTGGGAAGCTGACGTTTTCAGATTCAGTTAAATATCTGGGAGTAATCCTAGATAGCAAGCTGAACTGGGCAAAGCACCTGGAGATCCAATGCAGGACGTTTGTTATGACTTTTTGAATGTGCAGGAGAGCCTTTGGGTTGACGTGGGGTCTAGGGCCTAAAATGCTTGCATGGCTCTACTCTGCTGTCCTAAAACCAAGGCTCCTACACGCGGCCGTGGTCTGGTGGCCACGGACTTAAAACAATGCAGGACAGGCTGCGAAGATTACGGGGATATTTTTCCCTCGATTAAAACGACCACAGTGATTATTTTTTATTTTAATACTAATACACTTTTATGAAAACAAAATATACACTGGGGCGGTCCAAATTTATACCTGTAAATGTTCGACTTACAATTTTTTGGTGATCGACCCCCCCCCCAATTTGTTCGTTTTCCGAAAAAAGAAACTCCGTTTTTTTTTAAATCCGTCAACCAAAACCTGTGCCCCGGAATTTTGATATTAACATGGAGTTTTAAATGGGAAAGGCTTGGATTTTGAAAAAATGGATAGAACTACTTTTTATTAACTTTTTGTAAAGTTAAGTTTAGTCACCTCTTAAGGGATGTTCAAAGAATAATTTACACTTAATAACTTTTAATTTTGACCCCCTTAACCAACTTGTATTGCGTCCGGAAAATTCTCAAAAAAATGCAAAGTAGCAGTTTTATGCATAATTTATGCTAAAGATGGTATTTTTATTTAATTTTTTCAACATTAATTGTTTTTATTGAATAAGTGACAAGTTTTCAAATATTTTTCAACTAAGTTTCAATTTTTTCCACAATTATTATTTATTTAAAGAATTTTTTCCCCCTGCAAATCGTGAAGTTATTTTTTGGGATAAATGATACAGTTGATGAATTTCAAGACTAAAGTTCCTTTTTTAATATATTCGGTAATTTTCCAAACAGTGTTCTGTAAATCGTGAAAAATTATTACTTCTTTTCGAAATTAATAACTCAGTTAATGAATACTCAGAGTGATATTTTTTCTGAAAGAGATTTTTTAATTATTTAAACAATTTTCATTTGTTTAAAACATATTTCTTGCTATGAATCTTGGGAAGTTACTATTTTCTGGAACTGACGATGCAGCCAATGAATGTTAAGAGTGAAATTTTTTGTAGAAGATAGTTTGCAATTATTTAAACAATTAACGATTCACTTGCGACTTTTCATAGGAAAGGTGGAAATCAGTTCTAGTTTTTTAGAATCTCTGACACTATGTCGCTTATCATTCAGTATTTTTGTTTTATTTCAGAACATATACCCTAATTTTTTAAACAATTTTAATTTTAAAAATTAATTTTTGTTCAGTTACGTTATGGATAGCTATTTTTTCAGATCGATGTCAGTGAGATGAGAAAATACTGATTAATAAGCATGTGATTTTAATTTTGTAAATAATTGCAAATATGTTAAACAACAAATATTTTTTATATTTATCAAATATATCATTTATCCCAAAAAAATAGCAACTTTTCATGATTGGTTAGATCAAATATTGTTTAAACAAATAATAATTTGTTTCAGAAATTGCAAATTAGTTTCAAATAATTTGGAACTTGACACTTATCGAATAAAAATAATAAATGTTGGAAAAATGTCAAAACAATACCGTCTTTAGCATGAATTTGATATGAAACTGCTATTTAAAAATTTTTGGCGCATTTTCCGGGCACAATACAAAAAAAATGTACTTGTTTTTTCCATTTTTTCGGAAACCGAGTTTTTCCCATTTAAAGCCCCATGTTAATTTCAAAAGTCCGGGTTAATGTGGATGGATTTGAAAAAAGTGGAAGTTCTTTTAACCGGAATATGAACAAATGGGGGGGGGGGGGGGCCCGAACAACAAAAATCAGAAGTCAAATTTTTGGACCACCAAAATATACACCCTGTCAAAATAAACTTCTACAAATTTTGTATTTGTCCGGAAATTTGTATTTTTGGTTGAAAAAAAGTACAAAGTACACTCCTGCCATTATTTTAACTCATTTATTGTAACTCATTTACGTACATTAGGAATAATAATTCCAGTTAAATTGTTTATTTATTTGTATTTTTTGTAGGTTTTTATTTTTTGTTTTGATCAAAATAAAAATTATCTAAGAAAAAATCTGTTTACAAAAAATAATAACGGTATGATTGCTAAAAATAATATTTGTCATTAGAAACTTTAATCTAATCAGTTACTTTTGTGAAATAAACAATTTTAATCTGAACTATTTTTTTCTAAAATACCCTTAGATATCTCCTTCAAAATTGGCAGAAATTAAAAATGATTCTTTCAGTTTTTATCTACATAAGAACATCGACATTTTAATATTTGTCATTTTATCAAAATTATTTCTGAAACAATTACAATGATGTACAAAAAATCTGTAAATAGTTATGAAAAAAGCCATTTAGCAGTTCGTAGTTTCTTATAAAATTCATTTTATAAGACGACTGCAAGATTCCGAAAAATAAAATTCCCGACTCTGTAAAATTCCCGAATAATAACATTCCTGAATTGGAAAATTTCCGAATAATAAAATTTCCTAATAATACAATTTTCGAATAATTAAATTCCCAAACAGTTTATAATATTACCGAATTTGCAAATTCCTGAAAGAAAATGGCCGAATTATAAAATATCCAAACTAGAAATTTTCCGAATTTAAACAATTAAAACTTATAAAATTAATTAAATTATTGCAATTAAAATTATATTGAAATTAATTTTTTTTATTTATAAAAAAATTTTAATTCTTTATATTTGGGAATTTTATAGTTCAGAAATTTTCTAGTTCGCATATTTTATAATTCGGCAATTTTCTGTCGGGAATTTTATTATTCGGAAAGTTTCCAATTCGGTAATATTATGGGACGACTGAAAAATACGAAAAAATAAAATTCCCGACTTCAAATTCCCAAATAATAAAATTCCCGAATAGTTTATAATATTACCGAATTGGAAAATTCCGGAATAAAAAAATTCCCGAGAGAAAATTGCCGAATTGTAAAATATCTGATCTAGAAAATTCCCGAATTTAAACAATTACAATTTTGTGTTAAAAAATTTTATTTATTCATGAAAAATATAATACTCGAATATTTGTATTTAAAAAATGATTTTTAATGTTTAAAGTTTCTAAAATTATTGTCTGACTTTAATATAACAATAATTGAACAAAAATGTCATCCAGAAATATTTAGAGTTTGGCTATTTTTCAAATAATACGTTAAATTTTGTAACGGAATCAATTAAGAATGTCTTCCCGAGGACACTTTGCTGGGATTATTTGCAAGTTTACAAGAATTAGTAATTGTTTAAACAATTGTCATAGACAGATGCAAAGTTTTTTTTTTTTAAACAAATAGTCTCAATTTTTTTAAAGAAATCAACTAAGAATGTTTCTTCGATGACTTTTTGCTATAATAATTTAAAAATTTATAAGAATTATGAACTATTTACCCAGATAACAATCGTGCGAGGCACGTTACCCGCACGGCATGCGAGGCACGCCGTGCCTGCAGGATACGAGGCATATGCGCCGCACTGTGTAAAGGGCACGCACGTGCAGAGGCATATGCTCCGCACTGTGTAAAGGGCACGCACGTGCGAGGCATATGAGTCGCACTTCGTGATAGGCATGATTTGCGGCGCATGTGCGTCACACTTCCTGAGATGCATTATTTATAGCGAAAAACTATAAAATATTAAAGTATAAAAGAAAATAGCTAACAAATATTTCTAAAAATGCTTGCACCGAGTGCAGAATTTTTTGAAATATTTTTTTATGGTCATCCCGAAAATTAAAAAGAACAAAAAAAACTTAAAACGTTAAAAAGTGGAATATGCTATTAAACGTAATCCACCATAAAAATGATTCCAATTAGCCATAAATGTTCGTTTTGTATTTATATAATATTTTAAACATTTTCAATTTGAATTGGAAAGGAATTTTCAAAAAAGATGAAACTGTTGGAATAATTTCAACTTTAAATATTTTTATTTGCGTAACTTCAATTTGTAGTTTGAATTCCATGTTTTATATTGAGTAAATTTTGAAATCAGATTTAAAATTAATTATCAGAAAATTGGTAAGAAATTTAAAAAATGCTTCTTCAATTTTTAATGTACTTTTACTATATTTTTTTTCTTCTATTTTTTACTATTTCCAAGAGGAATGAAGAAAGCCGTATTTAAAACACGCGCGCTGTCGTTGAATAATACATATGGCGCAGCAGCCTTCGTCGAGCCAACGGAAATGCCCGACGCGCCACGAGTGTCTCCGCGACTTCTATGGCGTCTTCTCGTCCCGCGGTCTCGTCTAAGTGCAGTTTTTCTTCATTTCAAATCATTTCCCGAGTTTTCTCAACCGTTTTCATCGTTTCACGCGCAGTGTGCAGTCGAGGCACGCGGTAACCTGCAAAACCCGCGGTCTTGCTTGACTTGCTTCCCGCAGTTCTCATCGGCGGTTTTATGTGTCGAAATTCAATCTAAAGGTATAAGTTGGAAAAATTAATTTCCGTGAAATTTTGTATCCAAATAATCACATTGCTCGAATTTAAATAAAAACTTTGTATGAAATTAATTTTTTTTCAATTTTATGAGTAAAAATATCATTTAAATATAAAAATTAACCTTTTCAATGCAAACGCATTTTGCCCGCACGCGTGCGAGTCGCACGACGTGCGAGCGATATGACCCTCAATTGAGGACGCACCTGCGTGATCAGGTGCGCGCACGTCATGCGGGTTTATCCGCACGCGTGCCTCCACCATGCGCGCACCGTGCGCACATTTTGTTATCTGGGTAAACAATTTTAATAAACTAACTCAGAATTTGACTTGTGAATTCGCAAGACATCATAGCAAAGTCATCGGGAAGATATTCTTTGTTGATTTCGTAGAAGAAATTTAGCCAATTCCTTGAAAAATATCCAAACTGTGAATTTGTTTATAAACATTGTTTAAATAATTTCTAAATAGCATATTTTTCTAATTAATCGTCATAAAATATTAATTTCTCTTATATTTTATACAAAAAATCTGGATTTCAATGAGCTAAACATTGCGAATTCCGAAAAATAACTTCTCTTCAATAATTTTTTTATAACGTAAAAAACCATTTTTTTAAATTATCCAAATCGAATGAATAGTGTAGACTGAAAATTAATTTGTCCACAGAAACTTTTTTTACACGACTATTTTTTGAGCTGTCCCTGAAGCACCATAATTTTTATAATATTAAATTTCTTCATATTAGCACGAAAGGTAACAAAATTATGCTTTCAATAATACCAAGTTGAAGGCAAACTATTATTTTAATTAAAAAAAAAATTTGAAGTCAAATTTCTATGTTTTATAAAAGGGCAAATATCGGTATAAAAAAACCTTCTGGCGCTGGTCCGGACCAAACCAGATCTTGTCTGGTTTCCAGCCTTGCTGCTGGCTAGCCCCAGGCCAGACCGCCTGCTTAGCCGCTAATTATTGGCTGATAAGCCGCTAGTTAATGGCTGATTAGCCACTTGTTGGGGACTGGTCAGCAGCTGGCTGGGCTCCCTTTATTTTTTAATGACTTAAAAAGAACCATTTTTCACTATAAGTGAGTTTAGCTGATCAGCGCCAGTCCTGAGTCAGTCTAGATAAAGTAAGATCTGGGAAAATCTAGCGCCAGATCTGGACCTGATCAGATCTTCAGGCTAGACAGTCTAGATAAAACCAGACCTGGCAGCACACTGCCACACTGTTAAAAATGTTTGGAATTCTCCAACACTTCTACAATATAAGCGTAAGGCAAAATTGCAAACACGGTATTGGAATGCCGAAATTGCAATACATGTATTGTAAGCGTCGTAAATCGTGAAGTCACCGTCGAGAATTCCAATATATATGTATTGTAGCGTTTATATCGCTGCATGATCCGTTGCATTTGAAAACTACAACATTATGTATTGTAGCGTTACCCTACATTTCGGAAATAAACTTCCAATACAATTAGTGGAAGTTTTATGCGGAAATTTTTAACAGTGCACGATATTTTCCCACCCGGGTAACTCTAAAAATAATTAACATTATTCAAAATTCTTGGGTTAATTTTTAAAGGTGAGTCTGCGTGATGTTCTGAAAAATAATTAGAATATGTTTAGAATCTTTTTCCTCATTTCTACCCTAGGGTCAAACTTGGTGCAAATAAATCGAAAAATGTCAAATAATGATTATATTCATCAAATGATTAAAAAAATTAAAAACTGCAATATTCATACAAATGTTACTGAAATTCATTAAAATATGAAAAATAATGATTTTAAAAAAATATTAAAAGAATTTACGTATTTTTGCAATTTTGCGGCTGATACAGTCAAACCTGGATTTAGTGTCGGGTTTTGCGACTGAAGGCGACATTATATCCAGGCTCTCCGAACGTAAACAGTCAGGGGCGTATGAACCGTTTCCTGTGAATTTTACTGCGTGGTAAAAATATTTTTAAAAGTGTTTTTCTAATACGGAGACAAGGGTAAACTAAATATTTAACGGAAATGAAGAAGAAAGTTTTCTGTTACATGTTAAAATAAATGTATTTCCTGCTTACGTACTTAAAACGTTGGCGGGCCGTTGTGCAACTCGTCTAAAATGAGAGCTTTGTCTTGAATAATCGGTCTAGATACTCTGTCACTCGCTTAATTAAACCATTTGAAAACAGCAGCATCCAAAAGCACATGACTTTTTTGCAACTATGTATGCATAAGCGAAACGCTTCGTAAAAAACACTTCAAGTGAGAAGCACGCACTTCTGCGTAATCGCATAATGCTCGCGACGCAGTTTCATAACCAGGTATACGAAGAAGTTATTTAACAGAAAATAACTTACTTTTATAAATATTAAATTAACTGTCCACGAAAAATACAGTTTTCACAATTCTCACGCCAACACTTGACAGTTTGAGGTTGGGACTCCCAATCTCTCTTTCTATCGTATGAGGTAAACGGAGACTCTACGATTGTGTTCCAATGACAGGTCTTACTTTGTTTTCTTTGTCGAATCGCAGAGCCTGTTGGCGATAGCCAACGACAGCGTCACTAATTCAAAACACACGCGATATATTTTCGCGTTTCAGATGGCGCTGTTGTCAACGTCAAAAACAGGCTGATTCGATCGCACAAAATAATCCGATCAGTCTCATCTAGGCCAGGCAACGAAGAACCAAAAAAGACGGACAAAGGAAATAATTAGTAACAAGCTGAAAATTGATCTAAACCCTTCCTAATAGGCTATTTATGAACCTGTAAACGTATGATATCGATTGAACAATCGATAAACAATTTATATTGAAAAATTGCGGCAATTATCAGTTTTTCGAGTTTATCTCGGAAACGGCTAATTTTAGCAAAATTGAGGTTCTATAGAAAAATATGCAAAATTCTTTCCTCTATAAAAAAGTTTCTTCCCTTTTTTAAATAAAAATAATAGTTTGGCCAGAAAATAGAAAAAACTACTTATTTTTGTGGTTTACACTTGTACACATGTCAGCTACAGTTATCCAACAAAGAAGTCCAAAATACAGATTTGATCATAATTAAGGACTATCTCTCACTCAGTGTATACGAAATTGCAATACATCTATTATTTTATTAAAAATTGCTAAAAAATTGCCCTATGTTTGACATTACTTTAGGCATAGTAACCGTTTTAGATTTTCGTTCATACTTCGTAAAAAGTTTCCTTTATATTTGGACAATGCACCTGCAAATTTAAAAAAAAAATCAGAAGATATTGTATTATTCTAAAAAAGTATTTTATGTGACTATGTGAAAAATATTTTGAAATAGGAAAATTGGGAGGTACTTCGTACGTTTTTATGACGAGAGGCAAAAAAAGTAACGAAGTACAGCAGTACACTGTCAACTGTACTTTTATATTTCTACAGTTTCGTTTTCTTTCGAAATAATTTATTGATAAATGAAATTTACATTTTCATTTTGAATATTTTGATAACTATTCTGTCTGGGGGCTTTGTTTTTTGGTAAAAAAATACAATGTGAAACAGTTAATTAAAGGTACATACTAATGAAGCATAAAAAGTGTGATTTACATAAATCATATTTGTAAATGAATGTAAAATAATGAATGGTTTAAACAATTTATTATTGTTTTTAGCAACTTTCTCTTAGTATAGAGTTAGAAGGTCGCGGTTTTTAAAAAAAATTTCCACTTTTTGTCTATTTTTCAATTAGAGTGAATCAATGTTGAGAAACATAATTGATTAAACAACTTCTTATTATTCCTAATAATATTCTCTCAGAATAATGCTAGAAAATTGCAGTTTTTAAACAAATTTCAACTTCTTGTACAATTTTTAATAAGATTGAGGTCAATTAATTAAAGTTAACAAAATTAATTGTTCAAAAAATTTATTATTATTATTGAATAATGCTAAAAAGTTGCAGTTTTTTCTGAAATTTTTAACTATTTGTGTACTTTTCACTTGCAGTGAGTTAATAATTAATTCAATGCATCAAAAATAATTATTTCAGCAAATTATTATTGTTGACAACTATTTTCTTCTTTATTGATGCTAGATAGTTGCGGTTTCTCCTGAAATTGTTTACTTTTTACCCACTTTTCACTGACAAAAATAATAAATAATATAATTCAACAAACATAGTCCTTTAAACAATTTATTATTGTTTATAACTATATTCTCGTAGATAGGTGTTAAAAAGTTGCGGTTTTTTGTAATCTATTATACTTTTTTTGCACTTTTCACTTAGTGAGGTAATCATTAATGCAAATTGTCTTATCAACAACATGTAAAAATCATGTAAAAAGTTCTCAGACTTATATATTAGTGGAAAAATAACAATTCTGTTGAGTTCGTCAGTGTATTTCATAGTAGACTCGGTCAGTTCGGCATCCTAAAAGTTGTTATTTTGGTTCAGAAAAAAATCTCAATAATGTCGATTTTCGTGCAGAGATTGCAGAATGTCTTATTAACAACATGTAAAAAATCTAAAGTTCTCAGACTAAATTGTAAGCAAATAGATAGGTCTCATGATACATCTTGTAAAATTGTACGAGAAATGAGAACACTATTTTCTACTGCTGTACACTGATGGGCAGGGCTGCACGGTTACGCGTAACTCGAAGTTTTATACGTATAATACGTAATAAACGTAAAAAATGGCGGACTTGAAAGGTGGGTAAGGGAAAAGAGCATAATCTAACCTCACTTATTCCGGAATGCATCAAGTGTGATATTAAGTGAATTATTTTTTATAAAATTTTAAAAATGAGTAAATAAAAAGTTGTAAGGGAAAAGGGACAAAAAATCCCATGGGGAGAACTGAAGTTTGAGCGGTTGAAAGTTGAAAATCAAAATGCTCAATTTCCAACAGTATTTTTAAAAATACTAGCTACGACCGTCTTCTAGCTCACATGTATGTAAATATTGTTGATCCTTCGTTAATATAAATGATTTATTCAATTTTTAAAATCCTCTGACTTCATATTTCTTTTAACTTAAGAAATATCTGCAAACCAAAAGACGCTATGGAAGTTCCGCCACTGATGTGACGTAAAGAAAGTTAATTCAATTGTGTTTGACAACACTTGATTGCACCCGGGGCAAAAAGCAAAATTTTTGCCATTTTCCCTCTTTAAAGTAAAATTTAACTCCTTCCAAAAGGAATTTCTGGGTCTGCCACCTCTAATAATTTTTTAATCAATTAAGAAGCTGTCAAACAAGTCAGTCAGTGTCTTCGGTGTACTAAAGAATTAGGTTATGTTTATTTTCCATATATGCACAGCCGCCATCTTGAAAACGTAAATTACATGTAAAAAAGTAGGAACGCAAATTACGTGCATAAAACATGTAAAAAACTACGTAAATCACCTAAGATATATTACGTCCGCAACCCTGCTGATGGGCACCACGTGTACAGGAGTGGCTTGGGACAAAGATACTTTGCTTGGGATGAAGGGACCCCGCGCCGCGCAGGTCAAGACAGGAGGAAGGTCAGTAAAATCTTCACAAAAGATGAGATAAACATCATTAGTACCCATGATAGCACTCAGAATTTTCCGTTTTCCAATCATTCAGATATCGTTGATTGAAATGCGTTTTTACGATTCGAAATTATGTTCTGAACGTTATAAACATTTGCAGGCGCATTGTCGAAATATAATATATTTTGTGTACCAAGTGTGAACTTCAAGCATGGAAGTGATGATAAGAAAAAAGACCGTTGAAGTTAGTGAAATAAATAAACAATATTAAATGAAGTAATTGACATATCGTAATTCTGCATGTACTCTGTGAGAGATAGACCTTTATCATGCTCACATCTGTAGTTAGGACTTCTTTTCTCGAAGACTGTACCTCACAGGTGTAAGAACGTAAAATACTAACAATAAATCCTTTTTCCTATTTTCTAAGCCAACTATTGTTTTTATGTGAAAAATGAAAATAAACTTTTTTATAGAGAAAAAAATTCTGCACATTTTTCTACCGAACCTTAATTGTATTAAAATGAGCCGTTTCCGAAATAAACTAGAAAAACACACAATGGCTACTGTTTTTTAATATAAAATGTTTAGCCATTCTGCAATCGATTTAGATTTTTTATATAATCATTAACAACCCATGGAGAAGGGGTTTTGCTAATACTCAGCCTGTTACCATTTTTTACCTTTCTGAAACCCTTCCTTGCCTGGCCTAATCGGCTTCAGTTGGCTAATGGCATCAAAGACTCTGCTGGTCGACGCGAACTCCCCATCGTGGGTATTCGCTATGTGTGTGCTTCCCGCTTCGAGTGAAGTACCGCAACGTTTTGACGCAGTTACACAGGTAGGCAGTTAGGGTACAGCGCCTTACCGTAACGCTCCTGTTTTGTCACGCCTGAGTGAACACCGCACATCTCCCGCAGCTTCTCTCACCCATCCCCGCGGCGCGGCGTCAATTCTCGGAAACACTAAATCGAGGATCACTAAATCCAGGTTTGTCTGTACTTTTTCAAAAAATTACGGAGACTTACCTTCAAAATAAAACATCGAAATTTAAAGTATTTTTGTAATGTCTTTTTATTAAATTTATATTTTGCCTTCGAATTGAGGTTCTTGGATGCAGAATTGTATTATATTTCGTACCATTATGTGGACAAAATTTACATGTTATTTCAAAAATTAAAGCACTCAGCAGCAGCTCAAAAAATAGGGGTGCATATTATGTTCGCTAGTAGTGTATAATTATTTATTATTTTGATTATTATTGCAATAATAATAGTTTGCACTGTATAGTGTATAGTATAGCTTATAATTTTGTGACCTGCTTATGAAATACTTACTCGATCATTTTTTTCGATGTAGGGATATACATTCCAAAACTTTTTTTGTGAGACTTTCATTGTCTTGAAGAGAACGGCGTTAGAAATTTCGGATTACCAGTTTTTTCCTTTAAGATATTCTCGAGTCGATACCTGCAGATTAAAAAATTATTATGAATAAAAAAAGGGTAGTCTACGACTCGTCCACCCGCCACCACGACTCTAGCCTTTTCCTCAAAAAGGGAAAAACTGGATAAATTATTGTTTGTTTGATTTTAAATAAGATACGTATATTTTTAATTAGGGAGTTTAAAGGTATTATTCATTGTTCGTATATAAGGCGGTACACTGGAGCCTGGATATAAGCACGGTTTTGGGCATTGCGTTGAGTGTTTGTCCGAGGAATCCAAACGTAAACAGACAGGACCGCAGGATAAGCGCGTGTGTGTGCTGCCCCGATAGGATCTAGTTGAGATTTTACAATAAGTTGATATTGATGTGGGATTAAATCTCCCAAAAGATTATATCAAACAGTGAAATTTTACGGTTTTCAGACGCACAAGAATAGAAGAAAATTATAGATTGTTTGGGGTAAAAATTCGAGTCAAATAAAATTTTCAATATATTTCTGAATGTTTTGATGGGATGTACTTGAGTCATTGTCGCCATTTTCTCTCTAAATAATCTTTAATAATTCTGGAATAGCATGTCCGAGTTTCAAAACGATCTAAGGAGTATTACATAGTTAAAAGAAAATAGACAAAGTACCCTTATAAAAAAGCAGTATTGGTAAGTATTGGATCTAATACTTTATTCGCGTATAAGTATTGGAAATCCAATACTTTTTCGTGGAAAAGTACTCGATTCAGAAGTTACTTAAGTTTTTCAAATCTCCTCCCTCTCCTTTTTATTCACCTTCTCTCTCCTCTTGTGTCCTATCATGTGCTATCCGATCCTATCCGAAACTATCTTATTACATCTCCTCCCATCCATGTATTCTTAGATCATGCTCCCATCCATGATCTATACTACTTCCCTACTTTCCCTCCCCTCCCCCTACTGCCCCTACTCCCTTCCCCTAGTTCCCTCCGCGTCCCACTACTCTCCTCTCCTCATTTTCCTTCCCATCCCTTCTCGACCCCTTCACCTTCTCCTTCGCAACTTATGATACTGATTCGAAGGTCAATTTTTGAATAAAAAACGTGTCCCAAAATGAAAAATTGATTTAAATATCAACATGATGGTCTGCGTAATAATTAAGGTAAAATGGAGAAAGCAGAAAAATCAATTGAACAAACGTACAGTTTCCAAATCCAACATTTATACATTTATTTCGGTCATACGGTCCATTTAAAACGGCAAGGCAGGCTCACAGGGTTAATGAATTATTTAGCAGCGATTTTTTACAACTATAATATAATATAATAACTTCGTTAAAGTAGATAAAATTTCCTCAGACTGCACACTGAATTTGAAAACGTCGTTCTCGCATTATTGATGATATAATGCCGGAGCAATTTTCAAATCAATGAACCTACTTTTTCACTACCCCACAATAAAATCCAATTATCGATTAGAAAAAAATTCTCTGTACCTTTATTATTTTAATGTCAGAGATATGGAATTCCAAATTATAAGGCAGGTCATGTACTGCTGCATCGATAATTATTGACAATTACTGTAATATAAACTCTTTCAATGAAACGTTTTCGACGTAAATTTTTTTCTTACTTCAGTTTCTTACTCTTTTCTGAGCTTTATTTCTGCCAGTCCCTTAGAAAAGATACAAGATAAAATAAAATATGAATTTATACAATTCTCATAAAAATGGCATTTGTGTTCAAAATCTGAGTTTTTTCTAAAAGAATCGTTTGTCATCTGTACTTTCAAAATGATTGAAAACAATATATGGATCAGTTTTCCAAAAGTACAAATTCTCCTTCTCATTTTATTTTTGATTAGACTTGCAATTTCAAGTGAAACTGAAATCGCAGCTAAATTTGTAAAAGAATTTTATCAGGAAAAGGGTGCATCTCAATATGTTAGTTTTGGTTGTTTGAAAAATGATGGTAGGCAAAAGATGATTTGTAATATATACTTTGAAAATAATTTTTTTGCGTAAAGCTAATTTGTTATTAAAAATCCGTACATACCTGTAGAATTGCGTAAGGGTGTTTCCGGGTCGTATTGTATTGATTTAATTTAATTTTCGCTCTTCCGGTGTTCAGAATGAAGAAATATCTTTCTGTTATATCGATTTTATCTAACCATTCTCATCTTTATAATTATCATTTTAAATTTTTTGTTCAGAGAGAGTGAGGTGGTTCTTAGCACTTGATACCAGGATCTCCTACGTTAATATTTCGGAAAACCTTGACATGCAGAATATTTTGAAAGTGAATTATTACAAGTTGGGTGTCCTTTTGGATTTGGATTGTCATAATAGCAACATCATTTTCCAACAGGTAAATATTACATCTTTGTATTTTTTTATTTTAAAAAGGAATTTTACAGACGGGAGTGCTAAAAACTGAATTCTTCTCAAATATAGTTTACCGAAAATAATCTGCCTTATAATGAGTCATATTTTTGGTTGATAATTACCAAAAGTGAAGAAATACCTTTGAATTCTCTTCGTGAACTGCCTTTGACAATTGCAACTGAAATTACATTAGCTCTTCGTAAAAATAATTCTTATATAATGTACGATGTTTACAATCCCAGTTATCGTCACGGAGGAAAATTAAATGTCACTTACATGGGTTTGTGGAGAAATCAGAAAGGTCTCAAAATTGATCTCAATCAATACAAATATAGTCGACGGGGGAATTTACATGGACTTTCTTTAAATTTTTCAGTAGTGGTAGGGGCAGCTCTACAAATTTTATTTCCGCACTGTTACAATTGTGGTTAATAAACTTATTATTTAATAAAAATTACATTACTTAAATAGGTAAATCACAAACCAAGGCCGGATTTTCATACCTACTTGACAACTCCTATCGATAGACATTTAGACACTATGCATAGATTTAACTATAATCTGGTTCTTCAGTTGAGGGACTATTATAATTTTTCGTAAGTTTAAGTATCATTACAGTCTCATTTATATTAATTTTATTTAAGCTCGTCACAGTTATTAAAAGAGGTAAGCTTATAATTTTATGTTAACTTGAAATGTTCTTTCTCCCTCTCTTAATAAGTTTGAAAATCAATTTAATATTTCAGTCTTCACACACTTGCCCTTATTCCTCTCTTTTCCCCCTTTTTAAATATATTTGTTTTCTCCTATTTTAAAGAAGCTTCCCCTTTTCCCCTTTTCCCCTCTTCTTGTTTTTCGCAATAATGCGAGCTGAATTATCAGAATCCAATAACAAAATCAAACTATTTTTGGTTCAAAGTTAATCGGTTACAATTTCATCTACTTTGTTGAAAATCCATTTCTTTGGTTGCAAATTTAATTATTTTGTTAATCTTTTTTATTGAATATGTAAATATTCCACATTTGTTGAGAATTGATATTTTTAATGGAAAATTAATCTTTTCTAATTGAAAATTCAATTAGTGGGTTGAAAATTCACGTATTTTGTTGATAATTCTTCCTTTTTGGTAGAAAATTAATCTTCTTGTTTGAAAATTCATCCTTGTTGGTTAAAAATGGAACTTTAAATTACAATTATTCTGTTTTGGTTGAGGATTTAACTATTTTGTTGAAAATTCGTCGTTTTTGATTGAACTACTTTGCAAGAAATACATTTTTTTCTGGATAAAGATTCATCATTTCAGTTGAATATTCAACTATTTGGTTGTGATTCAACTTTTTTGTTAAAAATTCAACAATTTGGTAGGAAATAAAACTATTGGGTTAAAATTGAACTTTTTAAATTCAAAATTCATTAGATTAGGTTGAAAAATAAACTGTTTTGTAGATAATTTGTCTATTGGCTTCAAAATTCAACAATTTGGTTCAAAATTCATATATTTTGTCGAATTTTTTCTTTGGTAGAGCATTATTTTGTTGAAAGACTCGCCCTTTCACTTGTTTTGTTAAAAATTCGTCTCGTTTGCTTGAAAGCTCAACTATTTTGTTGTTGATGCATTTCATAAAAAATTACTCTATTTCCCCTAGAGTTTAGGCCCCATTATGTTAGCTTCAACTTGTTTAATTTCAGGAATTGTAATCTCAGCATGTCAATAATGATGGTGCAATTTATTTATACAGAATGCATCTTACACGTTCTACATCATGGGGATACCTAATAAATGGCACCTTTGATGGTATACTCGGTGATATGATCAGAGGCATTGTGGATATTGGGGCTACTCCTTTCCAGTTTAAACCAGAAAGAATCGATGTTTGTGAATACACCGTTCAATCTTACGTTGCTAGGTAAAACTAAAATTATTTTAAAAATTGCTATCGCTATATTATCTTTTAATCAAAGTTTAAAAGTGATATTTTCTATCATGTTCGAATTTTAGCACCTTCATCATTTTTCGACATCCGAAAACGAATGATATAAGAAATAATTTCCTTAAGCCTTTTACTGAAGATGTGTGGTGGGTAATTGCGATTACGGTCGCTATTTATTGGGGCATGGTGTATTTGATCACAAAAATTGAGAACAAATATATTGAAAAAAGCAGCAGAAAAACCAATGACCCCGCTTTGGATAGTGTAATGAATGTCTTTGCGGCCGCCACTCAGCAAGGTGAGTTTCATTATTATGAATGATTAAAATATCACTATAATATTGCTGATCTTTCTATTATTATTTCAATTTCTATTTTCTCTAGATTCTACCGACTTACCCACTTCTTATTCCGGTCGCATCGTCTTCATTTCATTATTCGTGTGGGGTCTTTTGATTTACCAATTTTATTCCGCTTCTGTAGTGGGATTCCTACTTTCAGAACCAACTCGATTTATTAACACCTTAGAAGATCTTGTTAATAGTAATCTTGAAGTTGGGATTGAAGATATGGCATATAATTATGATATATTCGCTGTAAGTCTTTCTTTCTTTGTCCAATTCAATGAGAACTACAATAAAAAAATATTCAAAGTAGACCACACGCACAGCAAAAGAGGGTTTTGTAGTCAAGCCTTGTATCGCCTAAACCCCTCTCTTCTCCGCACCACCTAACTCCCCTTAACCCCTCCCATCCCCTCATAAACACTTTCTCCTCTCCCGAGAAAAATGTAGGACAGACGGGTGGACGGATACCTGAACGAAATTATAAGGGTTGTGCCCGGAGCTACGAAACCCTAAAAATGAATCGAAGATGCTTTCACGAGCCTACAAGAAAGGGTTTTCTGGTCTATTTAAATCTTTTATTTTTCTGATCAAATTCAAAAATATAATATTCAAGAACAATCCCTTACTCTCTCTCTCCATCCTCCCCTTTTCAATCTCAGACCCTTATCCCGCTACCCTGACCATTGATTTATCTCATTCCTTCACCATTTCTTTTCTCACATTCTCCCCTCACTTCCTCTATTTCAAGTCTCCTCCCGGACCCCTTTTTCAAAATTGTTCATGGGTACTGAATGCTACCCCCTTTCTCTCCTCACTTTTCTCATCCCACCCCACCCCTCCCCACAACCCTTGCCCCTCAGCCCACTCGATAAACTCCTCCTTTTTATCTTCATGCTTTCCTACTCATCACAGTCCTCCCCTTTTCCATCCCTGGTCTTCAATGATCAGAAAAAAATTGCTATATGCATTGAAAGAATTTGTTTATAAAACTTGTTTGAAACATTCACTATTATTGTTGTTTAGTACTTTTTCGCAATTAAATATTATCATGTCACCATGCTAATAACAAAATATATGTAACTTATGCATTCAAATTCCGCAAATGCAGCAGATAATAGTTGAATTTATTAATTTGTTCATATTGTTCATAATACATATATATATATATATATATATATATATATACACACGGTTGTGAGAGGTGGCCATAAGTGTGTTTTACCGCGGTTCTACTGGATGCCAGTGTCATTTTTTAGATGGTAGTTGCTCTCACAAGGGGGGTTAGGTTGGTGTCCGACGCCGATTTTTTTGTAACTTTGCAGGTGAAAAGAGGATCCCAGACTATAAAAAAAAATTAATTTTTTGGGCAATTGTTCATATTTAGGGGTGGAAATCACCCCTTCTATATTTTTGATACTTCTACTGTTTTCAGAGGCATCATTGTTTTTTCTTTCTTGTTTTTGCACAAAATTGTTCTAATTGATTTTATATTATAATATTATCTTGAGTTTAAAAAATACTTACTCCCTAGAGTATGATAATTCAAAAAATCTACCCCTATAGGATGCTTCGCCATATGACACATAGCTTAAGATTTTGGGCTTTGTTGCTGCAAACATCTAGTTTTGATAATTAATTCTATTAAGAATTATCAGTCTTATTCGAAATAACCCCTAAATTATGTGCCATCCACCCCTTTAGTATTATCAATAAATAAAAAATTTATTTATTAATATGACATTTTTGTAAGTAATGAATTAAAATATTTAGTTTCGACAATCAATAATAATATAACTAATTATTTGTTAACGATGGCACATGTTCTTATATTAATAAACCCTTGTTATGTGAAAACTACCCCTCAAAACCTTTTTATGTTTTGTTTAGCAGGCGATTTTAATGACAATACATATATAACAGAACTGTTTAAAGAATTCTTATTTAGGTTCAGGCACGTACATATTTCCATTGAAAATTGTACACACATACACGTACCCTTTCGCATATCGTCCCTCTAACCCTTATTGCTCAAGGCTTTCGACTTAAAATATATCTTCTACGAAATAAAAAATAAATGTGTGATATGATGAGTGTGTGTTAATTTGACCATTTGCAAAATTGCGCAAAAAATTCTAATCTAATTCTAATTTTAATAACGAAAGATTAGTTAAAAAGAAACAATATCATTCGATTTTTAAGGTACGAAGTTTTCACAGTAATGATATTCTTCGAAGAAGTGTTTTAGGCACAACCTCTTCTTGCACCATGCACTGCAACATCATCGCAAATATCACAAAATGGTTCAATATCTTCCTTGAAACAAAATTCTACAGGGTTATCAAAATGTGGAGGTCTATTTTCTATATATCCGCTTTTATACCAAGAATATTTGAATACGTTAATAAATCTAGGTGAAGACAATTGATTATGTGTGAGGGACTGTAATTTTATAATGTTATTTCTAATATGCAAGTTAATATCAGTCCTCAAAAGAATAGAAGTGTCAGAGATTTTTCGTACGAAATTCTTCCAGATCCTAAACCCAAACACATCCAAGGGCTGAATTTTCCCAGTTGTGCCTTTTGGAATAGTTTTCAGTAAAAGGGTTTTACCTTCCGGTATAGCAGTTTGCACGGTTTGTTCACACTGGCCACTCCATGAATCTAACAATAACACAGAATTTTCTCCTACGTTAGGGAAAAATGCATCTTGAAGCCACATTTGCAGTAATTCTGAAGAATGTTTACCGGATTTAGAGGCTTGCAAATAAATATTGTTTGCCTGAAAAAGCCCTTGGCTTAATCTTGGTCCAAATTCTCCGGATGGTTCCTTTAAAACTACAAAAAGGGGTGAAAGTAGTCTTCCATCGGCAGATATGGTTGGCTGAATCGTATAGCTATGCGTGGTGGAGGAAACCGATTGAACAACATTTTCCACAGTTTTTGTTCCTTTAAAGCTCAAAGTTCTTCCACTGTGTAATTCTAAATTAAAGCCACTTTGATCGGAATTGAAAATTTTGCTTTCCCCATACCTCAGAATTTCTGATTTTACATTGTTTTTAAAAACATCACATTCTTGTTCTGTATCTCTAGTGTCATGTAAAGATGATATAGATATACATTTTGTGATTTTTCGCGAAACAACGTTATGCATTTTCTTGAATTTCCATACCCACCAACGTGATGCTTTAAACCATGGCATGTCCAATTCATGCTTCTTTTGTAAAGCCCATCTTCGAAGATCTATATCGTGAACTGTCATCTTTGAATCAGTAGCCTCCTTCAAATTGTCGAAAGTGTATTTTCCAACGTTGTATAGCTTATCTTCTCGGTCACCACCACTGCTGACTTGTTCTTGCCATCTTCTTAATTGTCGCTCTGAACGAAGCTTCTTGAATCTTTGATGAACGGTTGTAAAAGATAACCGTTTTTTCTTTCCAGAATTCCAAAAGTCAACAGCTTCTTTTTTATAGTCGAAATTAACTCTCTCCTCTTGATATAAACAACTAGGAACTTCACCATAATCCTTTTCTTCTTGTTATTCTTCATCTTCAATTGGTTGTATGTCAATTTCACTATCCTTATGAGCAAATTGTAAGTCAACTGAATTTTGAATAATAAATGAGGAATCAAACACATTTTTTATTATAATATCCTCTATTACATCGTGTAGATGTACCTCCTCAGGTGTTACTTCTGAAGGCTGAATCCCAAGTTTTTCCTTATTGAACGTTATTGTCAATAACGATATTATATTTAATGGATTGATTCTCATTTTATTAGTAATACTTCGCACAATAGAAAAAGAAGCAAATGTGACTGAACAAATGTTCTTTTCTTTCGCTTTATATACATGCCTGATAATGGCTTATATACATTCCTGATAATTTTATATTTGTACAGTTTTATTTGAAATGCCAAAATGATAATATTTTTATCATATCAGACACCCAACTTGTAAACAGTCAATATTTTGTCAATTAGGTTGTTTTTACGTAGATCATACGGCCTCATTTAGATAATAATAACGACAATTTATCTTATTATTAAAAAATGATCCAATTTTAATATTGTCGTTATTATTATCTGAATGAGACCGTATGACATACGTAAAAACAAACTAATTGACAATTATTCATTTGACGGTCTAAATAATAAGTTGTGTCTCACACAAATTCTTAAGGCAATATTTTGTTTGTTTTTTCCATTTATTTTTTATTTCGTAGAAGATATATTGTAAGTCGAAAGCCTTGAGCAATAAGGGTTAGAGGGACGATATGCGAAAGGGTACGTGTATGTGTGTACAATTTTCAATGGAAATATGTACGTGCCTGAACCTAAATAAAAATTCTTTAAACAGTTCTTTTATATATGTGTTGTCATTAAAATCGCCTGCTAAACAAAACATAAAAAGTTTTTGAGGGGTAGTTTTCACATAACAAGGGTTTATCAATATAAGAACATGTGCCATCGTTAACAAATAATTAGTTATATTATTATTGATTGTCCAAACTAAATATTTTAATTCATTACTTACAAAAATGTAATATTAATAACTAAATTTTTTATTTATTGATAATACTAAAGGGGTGGATGGCACATAATTTAGGGGTTATTTCGAATAAGACTGATAATTCTTAATAGAATTAATTATCAAAACTAGATGTTTGCAGCAACAAAGTCCAAAATCTTAAACTACAGGGTGTTCAAAAAGTTCCCGTACTTTTTTTCTAGCCATTATTTTTCCTTCTCAATAAGAATTTTTGTTTATTCCGATGGTTTTATTGAATTCCTCATGTAATTTCATCCCTAAATGCATTTCGGCCCAGATGGATTTGTGCTTCAACAAGATTGGGCGCCGGCACATTCAGTTCGATCCACGATTGCCGTTTGCGAAGAGCTGTTTCCCGGTTTCTGGGGCAAGGATGTTTGGCCGCCAAACTCACCGGACCTGAACCCGATGGACTATTCGGTCTGGTCCAACTTGGAGCAAAACATCTCAGGAACACTTTACGCCACCGTAGATGCTATCAAAACGGCTCTCATTCGCGCTTGGGACACGATTACGGTAGAAGAGTGTGCGAACATTGTTGGCAATCTTCGGAAGCGACTTCGCAAATGTATTGAAGTCAAAGGGGGAATTTTGAACACTTGCTGTAATTTGTTTTACGTACATTTCTTTTCATTGTTTTACTAGATCTTTTGGTTCTGAATGTATTGGTTTTATTAGTTTCCCGTAAAAAATATGGCCTGTTGAAATACGAAAAAAAAGTACGGGAACTTTTTGAACACCCTGTATGTGTCATATGGCGAAGCATCTTATAGGGGTAGATTTTTTGAATTATGATACTCTAGGGGGTAAGTATTTTTAAAACTCAAGATAATATTATAATATAGAAATTAGAACAATTTTGTGAAAAAACAAGAAAGAAAAAACAATGATACCTCTTAAAACAGTAAAAGTATCAAAAATATAGAAGGGGTGATTTCCACCCCTAAATATGAACGATTGCCCAAAAAATTAATTTTTTTTTATAGTCTGGGATCCTTTTTTCATCTGCAAAGTTACAAAAAAATCGGCGTCGGACACCAACCTAAACCCCTCTGTCAGTGGGACCCTGCAGTGGTTGTTAAGGCTTTTTTTAAATTATATATATATATATATATATATATATATATATACCAGGGGTGTTAGCTGAAGTTTGCCGGTTTTTTCCATAAAGAAAACACTTAATTCTCAAGGGATTCTCAAAAATTTTTTATTCAAAGTATTGACCATTGGATTCTACACATTTTGACCATTTTTCAGGCAAATCATGGATACCATTCCAAAAAAACTTTTTCTCTTTCGAGGAAAACCATTCGACGAGCCAATTTTCGACTTCTTCAAAATTGGCGAAGCGCTGATCTGCGAGTGAGTGTCCCATCGATGCGAAAAGGTGATAGTCGGACGGGGCGAGGTCTGGAGAGTACGACGGGTGCGATAATATTTCCCAATTCAATGCTTTTAATGTGTTCATCACTTTAGCGGAATGAGACGGTGCGTCACCAGGTTTTATTTATCATGGATTTTCCATTTGTTTATCGTTCAGTTGGTGTGGTACCCATTTTCCATACTTTTGGCTTTTTCCCATGGCCTTTAAACTTTGGCAAATTGCTCCTCGGGTCACATTTAGTGTTTGTGCCAATTGTTGTTGCGATTGGGTTGGGTCTTCATCAAATAACGCCTGCAATTCCTCGTATTCGAACTTTTTCGCTGCACCAGGATGTTCATTGTCTGTTAAATCGAAATCTCCACTTCTATATTGACGAAACCATGTTTCACATGTTCTAATCACTGGAGCATGTTCGCCATAAGTTTCTACCAGCAATCGATGAGCTTCAACTGCTTTTTTCTTTTGATGAAATAAGAAAAGCAACGAATGCCGCAAATGCGATTTACTTGCAACGAAACTCGAAATATTCACTGAGGTAAACAACTATGATGCTATTATTTTGGCAGAATGTAATTGTGTATTTTTGAAGGTTATTGTCCATAGGAAAATATTACATAGATGCCAAATCACAGAAATGTATACATATCTCTAGCGACATCTATGAGTAAAACCGACAAACTTCAACTAGCACCCCTGGTATATATATATATGCATATATACATACATACATACATATAAATATATAGTTAAAAGTTTGTCATAAGGACAACTGCAGGATTTCTCTGGGAGCGGGTGCTAACCTGAAAAATTGCACCCGCTCCCAGCGAAATCACGGTAAAATTTCAGCTGTAACCACGTCTCACGACCGTGAGATAGGTGGTTACAGTCTGTGATGAATTCAATACGACGATCCGGCAAAAGTCTCGTGCACCCTGAGGACACGGAGCGACCCAAGGAGACCGCCTTCTGCATTTTTCCCGCAAGTGTTTCAAAATTTTGTTCACACACACAGGGATGCTTTTCAGGCTATTAGCCAGTGAAGCCTTGGCACCTCTGAGAGCGCCGATGATTTGGACGATTAGCTTAACAGAATATTCCGGGTATAACCGTTGTTTCGTTGATCTTTACAGCTCTCTTTCTTTTCTTTCTCCTTGGCTGTGACGTTTTTGGCAGCTGGTGCCGAAAATTCGATAACGAACATGGTTCGTTTCTCGAAGTCAAGGAGAACTATGTCAGGCCTCGAGTGCGCAACAGTAACAATTGTCGAGAATATGAAGTTCCAGTATATGCGGCACTTCTCATTTTCGACAATTGACTCTATTTCCCTAGGAGCGTTTAGCGGAGCGGTATTTGGGCTAATGCCGTAAGAGTGACAGAGATGGTAATAAAGCACTCTTAGTGCCGCATTGTGCCTTTGGATGTAGATCGTTCCCGCATGAGTTGGCCAACTGGATAGTATGTGTCCTAGATGCTCGGGGTGTGCATGACACGCTCTGCAGCTATCATCGGGAATATCTTGGCTCAAAATGTGGCGATGGTATGCTAGAGTGGAAATGACACCGTCTTGATATGCCCAAATGAAACCCTCCGTGCCTGACTTCAATTCGGGTGATTTAAGGAAAGCAAACTTTAGCTCAGACGACATCGACTGATCTTCCACATATTTGTGGAAGATGCCGTGCATCCTCTTGACGAGGAGCTGGTCGCGGAAGTTTTTCTCCTGTGCTTTCTTAATCCGGGCCTTCAGGAGTGAGTATTCAAGATGGATCAGATTTGATGCATTTTGCTCACCCCTGATATTGAAGTCAAGGCCGAGTGTTTCAGCAGCCTCCTGCACTGCTTGGTACAGAAACGCCCCTTTGCCCACTTCTTCGTGTTTCCTGACCATTTTAAGAAGAGGGTCTTGTCCATTGGCGACTATATGTGCTGTACCTGGAAAAATCCTGTTGTGAAGACATTCAAGATTCAGTATTCCGTGACCATCTTGACGGCGTGAGATGTAAAGTCGCGGAACAGAAGACTTAAGGTGAATGCTTTTGTTCATGCGCAAAAACTTTCGGGATCCGATATCGAGGGATCTGAGCTCGTCCTTCGTCCATGGAACTACTCCAAATGAATATAGTACTACTGGGACGGCAAGCATGTTCGTTGCAGATACTTTGTTCTTCGCCGACAGTTCGGAAGACCATATCCGTCGGATGAGACGTTTGTATCTGCATCGGAGAGTATCCTTCATAGATGTCACGTCCTGAATGCGGCTCTGTGGCACGCCCAGGTATGTAGAGGTCTTTCCAGCGCCAAGATGTCGTATAGCGCTTCTGTCGACGAGTTCAGGATCTTCGGGGATGCCATTAGGTTTTCCTTTCTTCAAATTAATCTTGGCGCATTTCTCTAACCCGAACTCTATTTCAATCTCTTGAGTGTACTTTTTGACAATGTCTAGAGCTAGATGTAGTTTCTCTTTATTTTTAGCATATATCTTGAGAACATCCATGTAAAATACATGAGTGACCTAATGCTTTCGACCTCCAGGTTTGCCGCAGAGGTACCCTTCGGAATGGCGAAGCGCGAGAGATAGTGGCAATAATTTGAAGCAAAAGAGGAAAGGGCTCATGGTGTCGCCCTGAAAAATACCTCTCTCAAATGTGACACTGTTAGTGATCACACGATGTTTTCCAGATGAGATAGTAAATCTGGTTTTCCAAAGCGGCATTAATCTCTCTATGATCGAAAGCTTTCCGGTAATATATCCAGGCCATCGATAGGAATCGCTGATAGGATGCTGCATCTTTACAAACACATCTATCGATGAGCAGGTTCTCCCGACATCCTGCTACGGCTTTCTTTGAGCCGCGTCGTTGGAAATCTCTCAGCCATCTAGCAGTCGTGATAAATCTTGGAAATCTTTGGCTGAGTGTGGACAGAGCTGAGGTGGTGTGGAGCATTCCGACATACGCTTCTATGCGTGGAACGAACAGTCGACTGAATTTGAAAGCCGCCGAGTTTAGCCGGGTCTGTAGAATCCCACGTGAGTTCTCATCGCGAGCAGGGTCGTGAATCTCGGAACTCCTGGCAATCTCAATGAAATCTTGGAAATCTCTATAAGCATTTTACAGATTGCCGCATCCACAGTTAGAGGATTTGCGTATTTCGTAGTGAGTAGCTCCGCGGAATGCTTTACACTTGGCTAAAGATTTCCAGGATTTCAAAGAGTTCCAAAAGTTCCTGAAAGAGTTCTCTTAAGTCTTACAGCGCGGCAATCTGAGATTTCTTATGCTTCATTGAGATTTGAGGAGTCGGCTTGTTTTTGTCCCAAAAAAGTCCTTTCTTCACCGTGCGCCTCTTAGCATATATAATTTTGTGACGTGTAGGTTTACCCTATCTTTATTTCTTAGATGATTTACAAATTCCCATAACCACATACTTAAATTATAGACGTTAAAAAGTCAGTATACGCTCCGAACGTCGAAGAAAGCAAATAGAACGAACTCCCGCATTCATAGAGTAGAGTAGGGACACCAGCCAGTTACGCGATCAAGCATTCAAACATGTCGGGAAAGCAGTCAGATGACATCCGGTCCCAGTGTTCACCACGGCCTTCAAAGATGGTCCAGTCCACTATTGCGCTTTTGATACGATGAGTTAACCCTCAAGGTTCTCTGAGGTCTAGTAGGATCCATGTGTCCCTTACGGAATTTTGTATCTCATTATTATATCTTTTTAAGGTTGCCCTGCAAAGGTCCCAATTCCCATTCATTTTATCCCTATTAAAAAGGCGTCGAGTGTCATTTTTCAGGTCCTCCAGTCTAGGATTCCGCCAGGGTGCATCCCTGTCTGTTTTCTTGATACGAAGAGGACAATTGTCCTGATATGCTGTGTTCATACCTTTTTGTAGAATGTCCACAGCAAATTCCGTTTGTTCGATAGACTTGATTCTGCCCGGTATAGCACCCAGCAAACTGTTGAGATCTTTCCTATAAGTATGCCACTCAGTTGCTTTAGGTTTCCTATACCTTTGAACCTCAGGTCTATCGGCTGTCAAGGAGTAACGTATGTGTCTATTTTCCGATAGGGACGTATCCGACGATACATGCCATCCTTTGAATACTTCGCCAATACTTATCGAACGTAAGGTCAAATCAGTTACCTCGCGACATCTAGATGTCACGAACATATGTGTATTACCCCGATTCAATAAAGTTAAATCAGTAGTTAAGAGGTAATCTAATAAAGACTCACCCCTGTGGTTGGTGTTCTTACTACCCCAAGTCGAATGATGTGCGTTAGCATCACATTCGATGAGCAATGGCCATCCTTTAACGCAGCAGTAGTCCACCAGATTTCGCTATTCCCTAGATGGTAGGTCCTGGGATTCAAATGCTACGCTGAGCAAATTACCATAGGTTGACGCCCCTTAAATGCGTTTCTAGTCTCAAATGCAAGAAAAAATGGTAAGAACCCTGAGCTAAATGCTCATCATAGCGTTACCATGCAAAAACAAGAAACGCGTAGGCGTTTTGACCCAAAAATGATCAAAATTGACTTTAACTTGGCTCAAAAATAGTATATAGGATCGGAAATTTTGTAGAAAAGCGAAAAAATTCTTTATAAATTCCTCGGGTTATCATAAAAAAAATTATTCATTAACTTAACTCAAACCCAACATACGGGTTTGGGAATTTGAAAAAAAAAAAAAAAAAAAAAAAAAACGAAAAATCTAAACCGTACCCGTTCCTACGAAACCTTGAAGTGAGGGCGCTTGCCGCCAGCTTCACGAAATGATTTTGAAAAATAAACTTAACTAAACATAATTTTTATTCATTTCATGTAAAAAGAAACTTAGTGTGACGTCCTCTCCAAGCTGCAATAATTCTTTTTTCTACTAATGACGTATTGAAATCCTCTATAGTTAATAAGGGTTGTTATTATTAGCATACTTACAAGTTTTTCTGGTTACCAAAAATATTTTTTTTCTATGTAGGGATACGAATTCCTAAAGACATAAAAAAGGTTTCAAATTTTTATCCATTACAGACTACAACTGATCCAGTCGTTATGAATCTTTACCACAAGAAAATAGTAGCCAACAAAAATAGAAAAAAAGCTAATTATATGTCAGCTATCGAAGGCGTAGAATTAATTCGGAAGGGAGGCTTTGCTTTTCAAGTCGACTCTGCGACAGCTTACAAAATAATTGACGTGAGTTTTATCATTCCTAAAATTTAAAACATTTCTTCAAAATATAAATTGTCAATACTTATCAAGTATAACAGAGTGATTGAGAAAAGGTTGGCCACTTCGAGTCCCAGTCATTTTCCACTGTTCCTTTTGAATGATGCATTTTTCCTGAAGTTATCTAAGACGTTTTCGTTCAGAAATTATAAATAAAAAAGTACGCAAAATGTCGTGTGCGATGTGCGAAATGTAGATTCAACACAAATACCTGCCTAGATCTCTTAGTTTAGTATTTTCATACTTTCTTGGGTACTTTCCCTTTATTTTGAAAAAAAAATTTGAGGTGAAAATATTTGTTTTCGAAAATCTCATTGTCAGAAATGGTCAACGTTTTGTCAATCTCCAAACGAAAGTTATGTATTGAAGAATTCTTATTAAGAAAAGTTTTTATTACAAACTTTTTTGTAACAGGAAACTTTTACGGAAGAAGAAATATGCGATTTGGCAGAAATTACCCTGTTGCCAGTAAAACACACTGCAACGGTGACCGCAAAACATTCTCCTTTCAAAAAAATGGTTACTTATGGGTAATGGTTCATTTTATATTAATATACATTTTATCTATAAAAAATATCTGAATTATTTTTAAATTTGTTAATGTTCATGTAGACTCAGACAAGTAATTGAACATGGAACAGCAGAACGCCTTAAACATGTTTGGCAACATAAACGACCAATGTGTCAGGAAAGTTATAGTTCAAGACCAACACCAGTGCCGCTGGCTGAATTTTCTCCACTAATATTTTTATTATTTTTGGGCTCTAGTATTTCTACAATGATCATGCTCGTGGAAAATTTTATTGGAAAATATAGAATAAAGCACCCATTGTCGCCAATGAGTATTCTGCAGGTGTGTTTTCTATTAATAAACGTATTCATTTTTATTTCTTCAAAACTGTTGCATGCTCAGATTGTTTAAAATGTAAAAACAGTATAATGCATCACAACAATAAAATATAATTTTTCCAGGTCGAAGATGATTATTCAATTACTTATATCGAATGATGTAATAAGTGCCATACAGTACTTTTCATGATTATGTAAAATCAAATATGTGTCTTAAAATGTGTTAAGAATAGCATGTAAAATTTAAAATTATCAACCTTTATAAAATAATCAAAATTTTAGATCGTTTGCAGATCAGCATAAAGTTGATTATTTTTTGAAAAATATAATATAAAATCAAATTGAACAATATTGCTAAACAGGAAAGTTTAATCGAGAACCAGGAAGTAGTAAGGTGTACTAACATTGTAAATCAATTAAGTATCATGAATCAACAATAATTCTAGTAATTCCGAACCAGTGAAGAAGGAAATTAAGAGCTGAGCCAATTACATTACACCACATCTACAGTCTTCGAATTCTTTTCTTTATACTATTTTGAAACATTTCAATCTTGTCAAATAGTGTCTCTTCTATGCCACATTCTTTGAGGATTCTCACGTTACTGACTTTGTCCATTAGCGTTTTACCGCACACAATGCGCAGGTATTTGATTTATTCATTAATAAATTATTATTTAACGGATCGTGCCTTTAGTTTGAATAAATTCAGTTAAAATATCTTTTATAGTCAATAAAAACTTTTTCATTAAACTGATTACGCGAAATGTTAATCTTTTAATAATTGAAATTTCTCGCTTTTAATGAATTTCATTATTTTTTAATTCCCTTCAAGTTTTTCGAATTTAATTTGAATTCATGAGAATTCTGTAGGATTTAATAGAATTAAGAAATTAATAGGAATTATTAATTAATTATTAGTTGATAAAAAATAGAAAATTCTATGGAGTTCAATATTAATTCTTTGGAACTTATAATTAAATTTGAGGAATTTCCTTTGAATTCTTTAGATTTATTCAGAATTCTCTAGGAAGTCTATGGAATTTACTGCACATTCTTGGAAGTCGCTAATAAAACTTCAGAATTAACCATGAATTCTTTAAAGATTCACGATAAGCTCTTCGAAATTCACCTTAAAATATCTAAAATGATCGATTCATTTAAAATTTTTTAGAATTCACCAGAAATTTTATAGAATTCACCATGAATTGTTTAAAATTCTTTAGAATTGACTATGAACTCTTGGAATTCACAAATAAAATTCTATTATATTTCCTTTTAATTGCACAGAGCCCTGGTAATTCACCTTAAATTATTAAAATTCATTGGCTGTTTTGGAATTCACCTAAAATTTTTGTAAATTTCCTTAAAATTTTTTTTTTTTTTTTCACATTGTTCCACACCTTTAACAAATTCAACCAAAATATATGTTATCAAGGATATTCTAAGGAATGTTTTTGTAAAATATGGATGTTGGCACTCCAGAACATTCAACCTTGAATTCTTTGGGATATCTTTAAAGTTTACTGTGAACTCCAGAAATTAAAAAATTAAATTTTTGAACAAAATATATGTTGCAGTCACTAATAAGGCTATTACAAAAAAAAATATAAAAATTTTTTGAAGAAAATTACAGGTAAAGTTTTTTTGTTGAATTTTTCAAATTTTCTTAAAAGTTATGTTCTAGAGTGACAACATCCATATTTTAAATAAACATGCTTTAGAATATCCCTTATAACATATATTTTTGTTGAATTTTTTGAAGGTGTGGAAAAATGTCAAAATCAAAACAATGAAAATCGCGCAGTGTTGCATGCACGATATTTATTTTTTTCACATCGTTCCATCACTTCAAAAAATTTAACAAAAATACATGTTATAAAGCATATTCTAAGGAATATTTACGTAAAATATGTGTGTGGTCAGACAAGAAAATAACCTCACAAAATATTTGAAAAATTCAAAATTTTTTTCACCCGTAATTATTGTCAAAAATTAAATTTTTGTCAATAGCCTCATTAGTGTCTACAACATATATTTTATTCATGAAAATCGGTCAAGCCGTTTCCAAAAAAAAAACCTTTTTCATTTTTCTTTATATCTTCATAACTCCCACGAAAATTAATTTTTTAGCTTATCATTGGGAGAAATTTTACTTCTGACCATGCTTATGACCATGCTTATGGATGTTGTCACTCTGGAACATAACCTCAACATTTTTTTTTTAAATTCAAACAAATTTTTTTACCTGTAATTTTCTTCGAAATGTTTCGTTATTTTTTTAAATAGCCTTATTAGTGTCTACAACATATATTTTGTTCATCACAATCGGTCAAGCCATTTCCGAGAATAAACAATTTTTCATTGAGAGAAATTTTACTTCACGTAAATTCAAACCTGTGACAGAATTTCTAAGTAATACGTGCGAGGGCAGATTTTTGCATGCTTACCCAGCTAGGCCTAATTTAAAACATTTTCAAAACTTCGAAAATAAAAAAAAAATGTTAGTACCATAAATTAAAAAAATTGTAGAAATTTCAGTACTTTTAAAATTTTTTGTTAATTTATAAGTTTCCCAAATTTTTCAAAGATTCCGTAATTTAAAAAAATTTCCATAATTTATATTAAAATGAAAATAAAGTTTTCGTAATTTCCTTCATATAAGCAGGAATCGGGTCTGTGTAAAAAAATAATATACTATTTGCTCTTATTTATTTCTTCATTGATATATTATTATTTAACTGACCGTGCCTTTAGTTCGAAAAAATTCAGTTAGAATATACTTTGTAGTCAATGAAAGCCCTTCCATTAAATTGATTATGCAAATTTTTAATTCTTTTATTAATTGAAATTTCTTACTTTTTATGAACTTCATTATTGTATTCTTATTTTTTCCTATTATTTAGTACATTAATTGCTCATTATTCCTTCATATTTAATAAAACTGTGAAGAAGGAGAATGCTTTCTGGATGCACTGAAAAATAATTAATGTCTTTTATTCAACAATTAATAATAATTACACTAGTTTACAGCCATTTTTCCCACCACATCTCACTATGATTTTCCCATGTATTTTGGCCCACTAAACACGAAAATCACGCTTAAAAATTTTGTTATGGAAGCGTTTTCGAGATATTAATGTTCAAATTTTTTTCTTCAATTTCCAGAGTTGTTGCGACGCTTTTGAGTATATCTCGAGTTCTAATTGACCGATTACCCTCAATGAACACTCAAATTGAAGGCAACTGAATCTTCTACAACTTTCTATTCTAAAGTTTTCAGATGGGCCCATTAGTTCAGATGCTAGCGAGTTTAATAAGTTGGCGAATATTTGCGATTTCTATTCTTCCCAGGACGATATGTGAATTTTCGAACTCGATTTTTGCCAAAAAATACAACTTTGCCAACATATTAAAATCGATAGCATCTGAACTACTGGGCCGACCTGAAAACTTTAGAATAGAAAGTTGTAGAGGATTCAGTTGCCTTTAATTTTAGTGTTCATTGAGGGTAATCGGTCAATCAGAACTCGAGATCGGTCGGAACAACTAGTGTTATTTATTATTTCTTAATTATTTAATTTCATTTAACAATAAAAATCTAAATCAAAAAGTAAGGTGAATAGAAATTTTTTTAATTTTCTTACCACGCTGAATGTTTGTAGTGAGAGTACAAAAACACCGCCTGCTTGAAGGCAACATGGACCTCTAACCATTAAAAATAGAAATTTTTTTGGGGTTTTTAATGGCATCCGGTACCACTGCGAATTATAACTGAAATTGAGAATTCTTTCATAAATATGAACAAAGACTCTGACATTTTTTAAAGATATTGCAGCATTTTTCTGAGAAGTTAAAGTAAGAATTCGAAAAGCAAAATTTCTTACAACGAGTTGACAATATTTTCCTTGGCGCCCATTATTTTTTGACCTGGTAAGCAGAGGTAAAAAGTGAAAACTATTTGGACCACTACGTATGAACAGAATTGCAGAAATTCATCTGGTTCACCTAATTTTAAAATAGTCTACAAAAAAGGAAGTGGTGTAATTATCCATAGAAGATGCAGTTGGTCATCCGAAAGAGAAAATAAAATTTTAATTTGTAAGTTCGATATTTTAGAAATTCATAAAATTATCCCTATGGGCTAAAAATTTACGGTGAATTTTTCATTGGTACAAGTTCTAATATTAAAGAGCAATAAAAAATTGGAAATGATACAAATTTATTTTTATTCATTATTTTCTCCCAACAATACAAATTTTGTACCATATGAAGCGTTTCAAAAACGTGAATTTTATGATTTTTTGTAAACGATTTCATTGATTTTTCTCTTTTTAAAATAATAAGATATTTTAAGTTTGACGTATTTACAATTTGAAAAAATGTGCAATTAACTAAATTGAACAAAATGTTTTTTGTAAGTACATATTAAAAAAAAACAATATTTACCCACATATTTGTTTTTATTTATAATTTTAAATCGTTATTTACAAATAAAAGCTGTACCTCAACAAAATTCACTATAATATTCACCTAAAATTTTGGTAAATTCCCTTGAAATTTGTGGAATGTACCTCGAACTCTTTGGGATTTCTTTAGAATTTACTGTGACCTCTTGGAATTTAAAAACTAAACTTTAGAATTCACAATTAATTCTTTGGAATTCACCATTAATTCCTTAGAATTATTTAGAATTCATTATAAATTCTTTCTTTTTTCACGGGAAAGTTTCATAAATTTTCTCCCAATATTGATATAAAAATATAAAATATAAATTTTATTTATGTTTAAAGAACCTTGCCTATTTAGAAAAAATTAAGTGTAAGTAATCCAAATACAAAAGGATATTCTGTTTCTTAATCTTCAATTTTATACATTTCAGATTCAAATTCATCTGAACGATTTTTAGTAGGAACAAAATTTAATTACCACGTATCCGGTTATGCTTAGTAAAATCATACTAAGTCCGACTTGAAAAAATAAAGATGCTGAGAAAGCCGCGTCAAGCTGTTTCGCATATCATTTATAATAAATAAAATCAGATGGGAACATATGAACTCCTATATAATACAACGCTGCTGAAGGCTGGTGACCTTCTCAGCATAAATCACCAACCAATTGAGACTCTCGGTTTCCATTCTCTGTCCTCACCCCCACCCCTCCTCCCCAGTAACAGAAGTTTTGGTGGGACTGACGTTACAACTAGACTCTCCACCGTACGACGAATTATTACTTAACTTGGACATGATTTCGACTCGCAAAACAAATTTCGCGCATACAGGTGGTAGTTGGGTGTACAATCTAAACATGAATAATACAAACAATAAAGTAGCCTCGGAATGGATTGAAACTTTGATTGACGAAATGCATACACACGGTAAACGTAGAGGTCGAGTTTCAGGCGATGAATGGAGACTGGGTGTTTGGAATACTAGAGGAGTGAATGATCTTAAAGTAAGAGAACTACGAAAAACTATGCACGTAAGGAAACAAGATATTCTCTGTGTACCTGAGACGAAGAAAAAGGGTTGCGAAAGTAGAAACGTAGAAAATGGGGTGTTGAAAGGCGGTTTCGAAATATGGTAAGGAGTAGGTAGTGAATCAAATCGTAGTCAAGGGGTCGGTTTAATTATGAATGAAAAAGCAAGACAGCATCTCAAAGATCATGATTTTGTATCTCCCAGATTGTTGTGGGCTAGAATGAAGGTAGGAATCAGAAGATTATTTATCATAGCGTGCTACGCCCCAGTTGATAGTGACTCGAGAGAAGTCAAAGACGCCTTCTGGGACACTTTAAATGATACAATAAGTACTTGCGATGAAGGTGAAAGAATAATTCTGCTAGGAGATATGAACGGATAGGTCGGCGCCCAACGCCAGGATACAGATACAGAAAGGGTGCTAGGTAATTCTGGGGATCCAACAAGAAAAAATTATAACGGGGAAAGATTAGTTAGCTTATGCTTAGAAAAGGGCCTATTTATTACAAATACTTGGTTTTGACATAAAATGATCTACATGTACACCTGGCGTAAAGGGGAGAGCCAAAGTATAATATAATTGACTTCGTTATTGCGGATGAAAGACTAAGAGAACTAGTCAAAGATAGAAGACTCATGAGGGGTTCCGAATGCAATACTGATACCTGCAATACCTTTTAATCTCCAAAATAAACTTAGGACGGGGATGGAGAAGGAAGAGAACAAAAAAAAAAACGAAACAAACGCGAATCAGGATTGAAAATTTATAGAAACCGGAAGTGCGAATAGAGTTTCAAAATAGGTTAAACGAACGCATAGATAGGGCAACTTGGAAAGCGCTTATAAGCAATAAAGATATAGAGGGCTCGTGGACTTTGTTACGGGATATCATGGTTAAAACTGCAATTGAAGTGTGTTGTACGGCAGTGGTAGGAAGAAAGTCTGGTGATGCGTTGTGGAATGATGAAATTCAAGCAGCCCAGCAAGAAAAGAAAAAAGCGCACAAGAGAACATTAAACATCACAGGTCTTAGCGATGAGGAGAGAAATAGACTTAAAAGCGATTACAGACACAAAAATAGGAAGGTTGAACGACTAGTCAAGAAGTGTAAAGATAAAATCAGAACAGAAGAAGAGAAGAAAATACAAAACCGCTTTGAAGGAATTATGAAACTATTATTATTTAAAGAGATGAAGGAAAGTAAAAGTACAGAGTTTGTCAGCATGAGAAACAGCAAAGGTGAAATGCTATATGACATAGACGGGGTAGTAGACGCTTCAAAAGACTCTTTTGAAGAATTATTAGGAGGTGAAGATATAGGGCAACAGAACTGCGATATAGAACATAATGCATTAGAAAATCCAATTGAATAAGTCTGTGTCACTGAGGTTAGAGATATAATTAAGAACTTCAAAAACGGTAAGGCTGCTGGTGTAGACAGTATTAGCGCTGAAATGCTTAATTACAGTGGCGAGTACATACCTCACAGGTTGTGCGAATTGATACATTTATGTATCGAGATGGGAGAAGTCCCAGACGATTGGAGAAAAGCGATTATCCTACCAATATACGAAAGAAAGGGAGACAAAAGCAACTGCAGTAATTACAGAGCAGTATTATCTTACTAAGTGCCGTGAGTAAAATATACTCAAAAATTCTTATTCGCAGGGTAATGAAAATTACAGAAGAAAAAATATGGGAAGTCCAAAGTGGATTTATGCCAGGAAGATCATGTACAGATCAGATATTTAGTTTAAGACAGATCACAGAAAAAAGCTTGAGAGTAGGAAAGTGAGTTTTTTGTGCATTTGTTGACCTAGAAAAAGCATTTGACAAGGTGAATAGAAGTAAACTTTGGAAAGTCCTTAAAAAGTACAAAGTCAATGGATGGCTCCTACAAGCAATAAAAACAATATATACAGGTAGTAAAGCGAGTGTAAGGGTAAATGGGAGACTGAGTGACTGGTTCGATATTATGCGGCTCTCTTCAACGAAGAAAGTGTAGATCTCGAAATAGTGAAGGTACGTGGGTTAGCTTTCGCAGATTACAAAATTGTCATGGAAGAATAAATCGAGGACTTGCAAAGAACGTTGAATAAACTTAATACAAGTACGAAGAACATAGGCCTCAAAATTAACGTAAATGAAACAAAAATCATGGTGTTTGAAGGAAAAACTGAGAAAACAATGTGCAACACTGTCCTAAATGATGAGAGATTAGAACAAGTTGGCAAGTACGTATATCTGGGTAGTCTATTCACTGGTGAAGGAAAAATAGATGGGGAGTTAGATAGGCGCATAAATAAGGGTAAGCAGGTTATCGGTAGAGCAGGGTCCATGCTTAGAAATAAAAACATATGAAAAAAAACTAAAATGACCATACATAATTCTAGATTTGTGCCGACTGTACTGTACGGTAGCGAGACATTGGCCTGCCAAGAGAAGGACAGGAATAAAATTAACGCGAGTGGCATGAAACCTCTGTGCACAATATGCGGGAAAACACTATTGAACAAAGTCCGAAACGAGATAATCCTCAAAGAATGTGGTGCAAAAGAGACAATAGTTGACATATAAAGGTAAAGTAAATAGCAGAATGCCCAGAGGTAGACCGCCGAAAGAATGGTTAGAATCTGTGAATGAGACACTAATCTGAAGAGACATAAGAAGCCACAGAAACCCGAGAGCTTGCATGAAAAAATGCATGGACGTGAAGGAAGCTAGAGTAGTATGCCAGGTCAGAAAAGTGTGGCGACAAATAGTTTGTGAACAGAGTGACAATAGAATGAATGACGCCTGAAACAAAGACCTTGGATACTAATGGGCCCAAGTGGGGAACCACACATTACAATTTCGTGAGGCTCTTCACTTAGGGTGATCGCTAGAGAGATTGATCAGCTACCTGGGTCGGAGCATTGTTACGGAATGAACGTGTCACTTAAATAAATAACACGAGAATTTCAGATGAATCTAAAACATCTATACCTAACACCTACATACCTTTCTACCTTATACCTATATACCCAACTACACACTACTACGATTATTTTCCAACCGAGCAAGTCACGCCTACCCCGAAAGGGAAATGGCTTAATCGTATGATAATGATAAAAAAAGAATATTTCATTCATGGGTACTAACGTACACTATCTCCACAGTAGGGAAACAAGTTTCTGTGGGCAAATCAATTTTTAGCTTACACTACTCATTCGATTTGGATGTTTTTTTTTAATGAAAGCTTTTTAAATTTAACAAAGATTAGCGTGTTTGGATTTTTCATACAAAATTTGGTTAATTTTTTCTTTAACAACAAATTTAATACCTTTTTTGACTTCTCAGAAGTAGAATTTTGCAAAAAGATTTTTAAATTTATCAAAAAAGTTCCTAAATCTGCGCTAAAACTATAATAATTTCCAGTATGTTAGATTCATTTTGATATAAGATTTTAGAAGAATGAATATATTTCCAATGACTATTTGCTATGATAACTTGTGAATTCACAAGAATTATTAGTGATTTGAACAATGAATATTTTTTCAATAATTAACAATTGTTGTCCTCCCCTGGGGGCTGTAACACCTTGTAGTTGGTGGGGAGGCTTAAGCATGTGGGACATAGGGGTCAAAAGGACCTCGGCCTGCATGCGTATGGATATGAATGAAAGGATCCCTATAAACGGGCTCTCCTGGGTGAGAGGAAAAAGGATCCCTATAAACGGGCTCTCCTGGCATGCGTGAGTACGGTATGATAGAAGGGTGAAAGAGCCTAGCTAACACGGGCCTTCTGGATCCCTGGGTCGAGGCCCCTCCCGGACCGACTTGCAGTTTGTAATCGGGACAGGAATGGCCTGCGGCCCACATAGCGACTAAGAAACAGCTCTCCGTTTTTGTTATGGTGGTTTGCAAACGGATATTTGCACATTGAGTGGTTCACTCAATGTGACCACCCCCCTAAGCCGTGGGTGTAGAGCGATCGTGCTCATGGCACTTTGGCACCTAGGGGTTACGAAGCTGTCTTAACGGCCTCTCGGGGACACCGGACTACCTCCCCGAGTAATTACAGTCTTACCCCTGCATGCGGAGCTCTGCAGGGGCGGACCTTTATTTCCCTAGCTTCTCGTGGGATCAATTATGGATACTCAAATTACAAAAAATGAGAAAGGAGGAAGAAGGGAGGTGGCGGAGGGAGGTGAGGGGTTGGGCCTTTACGGGCCCAACTTAACCCTTACCCCTCTATCTGTCTCTCCGGCAAGCCAAGTTCAGTTGATGGCTGTGCCCACAGCTCCCTTGGGAGCTGAGGGATCGACGGTCCTTCTGAACGAGGCCATGGTACTGGGAGAGGCCAATCGGCCCTCCAATAAGAAAAACAGCCTCAACGGTTCCCAGAAAAGGAGACTGAGGAGGAAAGTGCGGCAGGCTAGGGAAGCAGCTGCGGGAGCTGGAGCGTCGGCAGCTGAGGGGCTGACATCCAGCACTGAGGCCAAGAAGAGAGGTAGAGGCTCGGAGGGCACCCCACCGGGGGTGGCTGGGCCTTTGAAGAGGCACAAGTCGGCCCAGCAGCCGACGAACAGAGAGTCGTCGGGAGCTGGACTGACGGCCGCTCAGAGGACCAACCCCCTGACGGTGGTGGTGGCTGACACCAACTACCCGGACTCATTGCTCACGGTGGAGCAGTTTGAGATCTTCAGGGAGGCTACCTGGAGGGCGCTTGGAAAAGTGTCCCCAGACCAATGGCCAAAATTTGTGACCTCCTTCTGCAGAGGAGGGGTCTTTGTATTTGTGGCAGCCGACCCAGCGGCTAGAGCTTGGCTACTCAAAGCGGTGGTCGAGACGGAGTCGTGGGAAGGTGCGTCCCTTAAGGTGGGTGGAGTTGAGTTGCTCCAAAAGATGGTTCGAGCTACGGCGTGGTTCCCGGGCAAACCGGAAGACCCGTCTGAGGTGCTCCGTCGGTTGGAGGGATTCAACCCCTCATTGAAGACTGCGTCCTGGCGAATTGTCAGGCACGAAAAGCCTCAGGAAGTGGACACATTAGGAGGCACTAGGCATCTCCTAATCATGTATATTCCTGAGTCCCAAACGAGGGCCCTTTCGGCCCTCAACAACAGGCCCTTCTATCACTTTGGACAGGTCAACTTCAGGGTTGCCGGCCAGGGACAGGAGGAGCCTGTTGAGACGCAGGAGGATCGGGAGCAGACCTAAATGACTGCTCCGGGTCTAACCATTACCCAGATTAACTTGCATCACAGCAAAGGCGCCTCTGCAGTTTTTCAGAGGGGCATGGCTGCGAGGCATACAGGTATCTCGCTAATCCAAGAACCATGGTTAGTTCGAGATACCATTAGGGGATTAGGGGGGGCTGGTATTTTTTGTTACAGGGACCCCAAGGCGGCGAAACCAAGGGCATGTATACTGACGAAGGGAGTTAGCGCTGTCCCGCTGCTTGAACTATGTTCGAGAGACCTGATGGTGATAGCCTTGGATCTCAAAGGGATAGGGAGGCTGGTTCTAGGATCAGCTTATTTTCCTTATGACAGCGACACTAATCCACCAGTGGAGGTATGTACACTGGTGGAGTATTGCAAGGTAAGAAGCATTCCTCTTCTGTTGGGGTGCGATGCTAATTCCCACCATACTTTGTGGGGTAGCACGGACGTCAACTCAAGAGGTAATGACCTACTGGAATATCTAATCACTACTGACTTGGATATTCTTAATACGGGGAACACTCCGACGTTCCGTAATTCGGTCAGGGAAGAAGTCATTGACATCACTCTCTGCACCAGTAGTTTTAGGGATAGTATCAAGAAGTGGAGGGTTTCAGACGAACCCTCTCTCTCAGATCACTCACAAATAGAGTTCGTGTTGGAATCCGTTGTACCCGCTGGCCCCAAATGGGTCAGAAATCCAAGAAGAACGGACTGGGATCAGTTTTCCACGGAACTAAGATGTGCACTTTCAGAGGTTCCCAGGTCAATTCGAGACGTGGACACCCTGGAGATGGCAGCCAAAACTTTCACGGAAGCCATCAAAGCTACTTATGAAAGCAATTGTCGACCTACAAGAGTCCGAAAGGCCGGGGAGACACACTGGTGGAATGGGAAACTCGAAGAGCTTCGCAGGGTAACCAGAGAGAGGTTCAGACCTGCCAGTACTGGCAAAACGAAGGAACTATGGACGTCATTCACAACGATGAGGGACGAATACAGAGGTGCAATACGTAAGGCAAAGCAGGAGAGCTGGACCAACTTTTGCACAGACATCGAGAAGGGAGCTGAGGCGGCTAGACTGGACAGGCTGCTTTCTCGAAATCCAGACGCTATTCTCGGCACTCTGAAATTGCCCGGAGGGGGATACTCAGAGTCGGACGGGGATACCTTGGCCCATCTGATCAGGGCACATTTTCCAGACTTTTCAAGGGCTGGAGAAGGGGGGAGGGCGACTCAGAGGCAGGCAAAGTCACCTGTGGCCCAACTGGGCCCCAAACGACGGCTGGCCAACGAGATCGTCACCCCTGCCAGGGTCAGGTGGGCCCTGAAATCCTTTAGTCCTTACAAGTCTCCTGGCCCGGATGGCATATATCCGGCCCTCTTACAGAGGGCCGGAGAGTTCATCATAGGGCCGCTTGTGAGACTTGCTAGGGCTAGTTTGACGTTGGGATATGTCCCGACGGCTTGGAGGGGTACGAGAGTAGTCTTCATTCCGAAGGCAGGTCGGATCGGTTATACTTCACCCAAGGATTTCCGGCCCATCAGCCTAACTTCTTTCCTATTAAAAACAGTGGAAAGACTTGTGGATAGATATATCCGCGACAAGGTCTTGTCAAGCAGACCGCTCCATAAGGAGCAACACGCCTATAGGGCTGGTCACTCGACGGAGACGGCCCTAATCGGAGCAGTGAACCTAATTGAAGGTCAACTGAAGGAGAAAGGCCTTGCGGTTGGAACCTTTATGGACATCGAAGGAGCCTTCAATAACACCTCTGGAGAGGTGATCAGGGCGGCCATGATTGCACATGGTGTGCCTACGGCAGTCGTGGAATGGACGTGCCACATGTTGGCCAACAGGAATCTAACCACGACTAAGGGTGATGTCACTCTAAGTGGAACCATTGACTCGGGATGTCCGCAGGGGGGAGTTTTATCTCCCTTGCTGTGGTGCCTGGTAGTGGATGAATTGCTTCATCTACTCTCGAGTCAGGGTTTTCACGTCATAGGCTATGCGGACGATATATTAGTTATCGTGCGCGGTCAGCATCTGGATGTGCTCTTCGGAGTAATGCAGCAAGCACTGATGATAGTAGACTCATGGTGCAAGAAAACTGGATTATCGGTTAATCCTAGTAAGACAGATGCGGTTGTTTTCACCAGAAGGTACAAGTGGGGAACTACGAGTACATTGAAACTTGGAGGACAACAGCTGGAAATCAAAGAACGAGCCAAATATCTAGGAGTAATTCTGGATAAGAAGCTGTCATGGAATGAGCACCTGGAAAACAAGTGCAAGAAGCTAGTAGCGACCCTATGGCTCTGTAGGAGAGCCATAGGGAAAAGCTGGGGCCTGAAACCGGAGACACTTATGTGGATTTACACAGCGATCTTGCGACCCAGATTAACCTATGCGGCGGTAGTCTGGTGGAGCAGGGTCGAGCTGTCCACTGTGAAGTCTCGACTGGAAAGGATCAGGGGACTGATCTTGAGAGGCGTCACTGGAGCCTCGAAGTCGACACCCACGATGGCACTGGGGGCACTAATAGGTTTAGAGCCCCTCCATCTTACCATCAAGGCCGTGGCTGCGAAGGCGGCCTGGAGGCTAAATTTGGTAAATGACAGAAGGATCTCGACAGCAGTGAAGATCCCATTCGACATTGCGAGAAGGCCGACCTTGAACATGCCCGGGGATAAAATGGTCACTCGCCACCTCTTCGACAAGAAGTATCGAGTTAGCCTATCCACGAAGGAGGAATGGGTTAACGGCGACGCATACCTGCCCTGTGATGGAGACAACTGGTTTACAGATGGCTCCAGGAACGAGGAGAAGGCAGGAGCCGGCGTATATCGTAGAAGGAATGGAATGGGCTTCACAATTGAGATGGGGTCCTACGCCACAGTTCTACAATCTGAGACTATGGCCATACTCCAGTGTGCCTATAAGGCAAGGGAGTACGGTAATAAAAGGAACATCCGTATTTGCTCAGACAGCAGGGCTGCTATACTGGCCTTGAATGGAACAACGACTACGTCGCTATTAGTACTGGAATGCTTTGAAGCACTAAATACGTTAGCGACCGAAAACCGAGTCACTCTGCTATGGATCCCTGGACACAGTGGTATCAAGGGCAATGAGATATCGGATAGGCTAGCCAAGCTAGCAGCAGGAAGAAATTTTACTGGACCCGAGCCAGTGGTAGGTATTTCCAGCAGGTTAGTCACTGAAGTAATTAACAGTTGGCTGACTGAGGAACATCAGAATGAGTGGGACCTGGTTTCTGGTTGCAGACAGGCCAAAACACTCTTGGGCTCAAAGCTTAACTCCAACCGAGCTAGGGAAATACTCAAGCTCGGGAGGAATGAAATTAAAGTCCTAACAGAACTATTCGTAGGACATGGGAAGTTAGGATATCACAGACACAAGATTGGGCTTGCAGAAAGTCCCCTCTGTCGTCTGTGCGGAAAGGATAATGAGACATCTACTCACATCCTTTGTCACTGCCCTGCTATTGCGGGGAAACGTCTAACACTCACAGGTAATTATTTTATCAGTGAGTTGGAGATATCGGCCAATAGCGTGGCTGCGGTCCTCTCCCTATGGAGAGGGCTATGGGGTCATGCTTAGGCTTACAAGGGGACGCAACGGGATTACCCAAGCGTCAGGGGCTGCTAAGGTCTCAACCCAGAACTAATAATAACAATTGTTGTCAATTTGAAGAGTATCATAGCGAAGAGTCATTGCAAACAAATTCTTAGCTGATTCGTAAACAAACATTTAGCGTATTTTTTGCAAAATAGACAGAATCTGAATTTTTATATAAATATTGTTTAAACAATTGATAATTGTTTTCAATTTGAAGAATGTCATAGCAAAGAATCGTCAGAAAAACATTGTTAGTCGATTTCGCAAACAAAAATTTAGACTATTTGTTCGAAAATAACCAAACTCTAAATTTGTTTATGAAAATTGTTTAAATAATGATCAGTTTTGTGAGCTTGAGAAGCAGCATAGCAAAGAGTGATTAAAAAGACATTCTTAGTTGATTCCGTAAAAAATTGAGCCTTTTTGTTGAAAAGTAGCTGAATCCTGAATTTTTTTTTAAAATTGTTTAAATAATTGCCAAGTAGCATCTATTTTCAATTAATCTTGATGACGTAATTATTTCTCTCGCATTTTTCACCAAAACTCTGGATTTAGTACAGATATCAAATATTCTTTGATAAGTACGATAATATTTTAAAAAAATGTTACTTCTGAAAAGTTTAAAAAAATGTCAACTTTCTTGCGAAAAAAATTAACCAAATTTTTAATCAAAAATTCAAATACGCAAAACTGTTCGAAATTTAAAAAATTGACTTGTCTAAAAAAAATTTTTTTGCCCCACTGTGACCGGCGGAAATGATCTACACGACTATTTTTTTGAGCTGTTGCTGAAGCGCCTTCATTTTTATAGTATTACCAAGACATTTTTTTCCTTATATCAGTACGAAAATTAATGAAATTATGCGTCTAATATGCAAAATTTGAATGCAAAACGCCAATTTAATAAAAAAAGATTGCAAAAAAAACCGGCAAATTTAGATGTTTTAGAAAAATTTGAGTAACTTTAGAAATAATTATCAGTTTTCAAAGTTCCTGGGCTCATTTTAAAGCAAATTATTCATGTGTTTTCTTAAATTAATAAGAATTTTTTACAATTGACCGAATTTATTTCAAATAGTCCAGTCTGTGCATGCTGAAGTCATAGAATCGCTTCGGGATCAAATATGTTGTTTTTCAAGGGATTCAGACGACCCGTATTTCACGGATTTGACGAAGTTTATCAAAAATAAGTTATGAATATAGGAAATTTTTAAGATGGTGACGCAGTTTATAAAAAATTTGTTGAAATTCTTTTTTGAAGTGTTGCAGCAATTACACCAATTTTCCATTTTCTCTAAAAGCCCATCGTTTTATTTTTCCCTTATTTTTTTCTAAGTTGGTACTAATATGGTTCATTTATTCTGAAAGAATATTTTTTGTGCTCGCATATTGCAGAAGAGAAAATTGTATTTATTTGTGTCAAAAGTGAAAACTCGCATTTTTTGCAATAATGAGATGGGATAGAAGAAGTCAAAACAGCAAAGTTGTTCAACTTAAAAAATTCTTTGAAAAAATTTGTAAGCATTTTTCTCTGTCTTGTTTTTTTTTCGTAATTTCCGCTAAAATATCAATAAAGTCGGCTATAATTGTATTTTTCTTAAAACAATAAAATTTTCTAATATTTAGCACAACAAATTCAAGCTGTAAATTTAGAAGATGAAAAAGTTTTATTTACAAAATTTAATTGTTTCAAAACAATACAATCATAGCTGAGTTCATTCTTCTCTTTTTTTTGTTTATGCTCTCTCAGTTCTACGTGTTCAAGAGTCTTTACATAACTACTACATGTATTCTTATAAAAAAGGCTCATATACTATCTTACCACCTATTTTTATTCCGCAACACTACTTCCTATATCTCCTTGAGGAGTCATTTTTTTTCACTACCCTGTACCACCAGCGCTCTCTCTCTCTCTCTCTCCCAGATATTCCAGCTTCTTCATCCATGCAATACCTGCATGCTCTTATACCCTCTCTCATTCTTAATCTCACTACTCTATTCCATTTGCACTCCTTTTTAATCTTTCTCCATTTTTCATTTTCTCTCCAAATTTTCAGGCTCTTTTCAGTCGTCTTACAATTATTTCCTCTCGTCTTATTTCTTTCCTCAGCATATAACCTGAACAGCTCCAACTCACTCCCATGACCCATCTCAACAATCTCTCATGCAGACTTTCCACTCTCTTATGCTCTTTCCGTCCCAAAATTTCCACTCCATAACTCAACACTTATCATACTAACACATCGAACATCCACCCACTCATCTTCCAATCGTCCTTGAACCTTCTTATACCTCTAACCCATACTTCTCCCATCACTTTACTTGCGCATTATAATCTCTTTCTCACCTGCAGCTCACTTCCTCCTCTCACTTCAAACCAAAATCCTATGTTGCAAAACTCCTCAACTAACCCTACCATCAAGATATTTATCTTCTATTCGTATTCTACTCTATGCTTTTTATTTCTGAAACACATCATCTTAATCGTATTCACGTTCACTGTTAGACTTCACTCTCACATACTCTTCGAACACTCTCATCATCGGATTCATCCCTCTTTCATCATCTGCATATGCTAGTGGATACAGTTTGCCTGTTCCTAATGTTGTCCCCCTTTCCCTTTCCTCTTCACCTTCACCTCTGAGTCTGCTAGAAGAACACTAAATAAAAGTGGGCTCAACGGGCACCCTTGCCTGAACCCCCTTCAAGTCCAGAATTCTTCTCCTTTTTTTTCCTCTATCTTCACCCTTATCTTAGTTTGCACAAATATTTCTTTCATTCTCTCTATTAAACCTTCGTCTACTCTATTCTCTTTCATGGCTGTCCATAACATCCTCCTGTTAACTAAGTCAAATGCTGCCTCAAAATCTACAAACAGTGCAAGTGATTTCCAATTCTTCCTCCCTAGGTTTAGATTGACTAAATAATTGGGCACGTAGATGTTGTATGTGGTCCCCGACCCTTTTCTAAAACCCATTTGGTTGTGTGGTATACTTCCCTTCTCTATCGCCTGTCTTTTCAACCTCCTTCTGAGCACTTCCGCGTAAATTTTATATCCCACCGACATGAGTGTGACACCTCTATATTCCTCCACCCGTTTGCCCTCTCCTTTTTTAATCAGCGACACTACCAGTTGTGGCCTTGTTTCTTTTCAGCCTTGCTATCACCTCACTCACCTTTCCCCTACTAATCTCGTTTTCGGTATCCTTCTCCCCCGCCACAGTTTTCTTTCTTCTCCATTTACCCTATTTTCCACACCCCCTAACAGACCCTTGAAATACTTTGTCCACTCTTTCATATTGATTTTTTCATTTATGCCCTTCCTTTCTCATCTTTCCCTCTTTATCACTTCCCGCTCCCACCATTCCTTTATCGTTTTCTCTACCTCTTCCATGTACTTTCATTATTTTCTTATATTCTCCTTAATCCTATCTTTACTTTTCTGGCATTCATCGTCCCACCAACCTCTCCTGACCCCATCTCCTTCTCTCGGTCTCACCTCTTCCCTTACCTTATCAATCACTTCTTCAAGTTTTTCTAGCAGCGTGTCTACTCCTTCGTCTTCCATACTTCCTATCTCCTCGTTCTATATTTTTTCTCTGCATTCTAATTACTTTTCCTCCCCCACCTGCAAATTTTCAATTTCCTTTCACCCTTTCTCTCCTTCTCCCCCCTACCGCGCCTTGACATACAATTTTCTCTGCTCTGTCACTAGGGCACAAAAAACAATTTTTTTAAAAGTAAATGCATCATATTCATATTAACTTACAAAAAAAATAAGAAAGAAGTGAGCGATGACCTTTTAGAGAAATTTGAGTTGCGTCATCAAATTTAACATTTCTAAAACTCATAACTGTAAGGTATTCATATATTAACCCAGTTCTCGTCAGATCACTGAAGTTAAGCAGCGTTGGACGCGGTTAGTACTTGGATGGGTGACCATTCAAGAATACTGACATGAGTGCTGTTGGCACATCGTGGGTGTGGTGAGCCCACACTTGTAGTTATTTATAACTACAAGAAAAACCTAGAAACAATACCCGAATCGGGTAGTGTCACGCCTACCCTGAAAGGGAAATGGTTTAATGGTATATATATATATGTAATGTGACATGCAAGCTGGAGAGAGCCTGTTAGAGTGGGGGGAGATGGCTTTGGTGTGATAGTTGGGTGATGAGGGCAATTAGTTCGTTGCCTACACGAAACGACAGAGCAACTCTTATAATATATAATTAGAGTCTGGTTGTAGCCGACCGAAAGAAAGGGGGGATTCCAGTCTCCGTTACCTGGGCCCCCCTCACCCAAGATCGACTACACAACCGGGGCGAGGCAGGAGGAGGGTTGTAAATGAGTCACATTGTTCATAGCAAAGGAATATTATTTATTTATCGTCCTTATTTATAAGCTCCCGCATTTGTCTGCACCTCTACACATAAGGTGCTTCGGTGCAACCTGAACGGAAAAAAGCCCACTAAGGGGAAAAACCCCCTCGAAGAGCAACAATGATCTTAAGAACAATCAGTCTTTCATTAAATAAATGCTCCATACTGGATCCACTCAAAGCGGTCTAAAGCGTTAATACTTCAACAACCAAAGATCCAAACCGGATCAGCACAGACTTATTCATAATTTATTCATCAGTTGTTGAAATGCTATTAATGATATAATGATATGCTATAAGTATTGGAACCATGAAATGTAACCAGGGGTAGCCCGGCCGGGATCCTACCAAAAACCTTCTTGTTATAGGGCTAACCCGGACAATTTCTGCACAGGGTCCCAGGTCAAACTTGGTGCAAAAATGTCGCAAAATTTCAAATAAAGATTGTACTCATCACATGCTTTGTAAAAATTGAAAACAATAATATATTTATAAATGTTACTAAAATTGATTAAAATATGTGACGCGCTCCGAAGAAAGGGACATGAGTGGCAAAAATTCGATATTGAGATTGTGACAACTTTTTACAGTTTTTGATACGATATTTCGAATGGCGCAAAAGAGAAAATTGTATTTATTTTAGTTCGCCTGTAATTAATTTTTAAACTTGGGGCTTTCCAAGATGCTACCTGCCTCTCGCTTCTTTCCCTTCTCCTGTAAAATCTTACTTTTGCCACTTAGGCCCCTTTCTTCGGAGCGCGTCACATATAATAAATTTAACTTCAGCTTATTAGAAACAGAATTTTATTACCTTTGGCGCCATTATGAGGATCAAATTTTCATGTTATTATTATAAATATTAAAGCACTTCAGCAACATCTCCAAAAACAGGCGTGCAGATTATTTTCGCCGGTAGTATATAATTATTTATTATTTTAATTATTATTGCAAGAATATCAATAGAATATACACTGTACAGAAAATTTTATAAGTTTTGTACCTGGTTATGAAAGGAAGGAAGGTCAGTATTACCTTATGTTTTATATTTGCTAGCATCATCAGGCGCGATACGCGCGCGTGTAGTTCTTCGATTTGAGGGGATAAGTAATTGATAATACAAGATAAACAATTCGACTAACTATTTAGTTTTTATTTTTATTTTTGCTTATTTGTTATAGGGTTATATGAATTGGATTTTGAAACCTAGGATTCTTGAAAAAATTCAAAAACATTTTTGAAGCTTTAAGAAATGTGCAAAAAGTATCTAGAAAATTTTAAAGAATGTTTTTTTGTTTTAAGGGAATTTAAAAAATTTGAGGAAGAATTATAGTCAATTTAAAAGATATCTAGGGCTTGTAGAAGTTTGAAAAAAATGAAACAATAATTTGCAAATATTTAGAAATCTTTCAAAATTGAAAAAATTGCCTTAAAACTCACCAAATTCTTTTTTGATAATTTTGAATTTTTTTATACTCTTGAAACCTTTCAAAATTCTGTAAAAGCTTCTAAGTTTAAAATTATTTTTAAATCTTTTTAAAACTTTTAAGTATCTCTTATTCTTACACAAATTGTTTCTAAAATTTTGTAATCTTGGAAAATATTGACAACTTTTGTTTTAAAATCTTCTACAAACTTTTTCTGAATGTTAAGAAATTAATTAAAATTTTTTGAAATCTTTTTCAATTTTCTCGAAAAATGAATTTTTCAAAATAAAATATCATTTAATAATTTCTCTGGAATCTTAAGAAAAACATTTCGTTCTCTTGAAACCTTTTAAAATTAATGACCAGATGTTATCGATTTTTTAATTGTTTGAAAAAATTATATTTTAATTGTGGGACAACTATTCCTTAAACTTTTTTTTTCAACGGCACAAATTCTTTAGCATTAAAAACTTTTGGATTTAGATCATGTATGTTTAATAATTTTAGGAGAACTTCTGTGCATATTATATGTACAAGAAAAAATATTTTGAGACTATTTCAAACTATTCATTGTGATGTAATCATAAAAATTTTCTTTCTAGAGGTGAACTAATTATTTACCCTTACATTTTTTGTTTATTAATATTGAAAACTACGAAAACTTATTTTCAGACCTAGAGCAGTCTAGCGAAACCTTTCAACTATTTAAAAAAAGGTAGTATTTTTCACCACCAGGAAGAAATTTCAGGGGGGGGGGGCGTTTGCAAAATAAAAAAATATAAACTTTTTTTTGGCATCCTAATGTATACATATTATCACTTTCAATTAAAGATTGAAAAAGTAATGAATAAGAATAAAATATGACTAAATAAGAATGATCATTTTTAAATGCGGAAACCAGGAAACCTGGAAAATTGAAAATTTATTTATTTATTATTAATCTATATGCAATAAGCTTCTAAATTTGTGCGGGAGATAATCACTTTCTTTTTTTTTCTTCAGTTCAATGAGTCTGTGGTCCGAGTGTTTTAAATTATTAAAAAAAAAAGTTTACCCTAGAATTTTTTAGATTTATATATATATATATATATATAGAATTCATTTTAGAATTTTAGAATTCTTTAGATTTATATATATATATTAGGGTGGTTCAAAAAAATCGACTATTTTTTTTTTCAAAATCCCCACTTAAAAACTTCTGGAAAGGTGTAAAAAGACGCCTGTGAAAAACAGAGCTCTTAATATTAATATTTAGAGGTCGCTCATCGCGAATTTCTATTTCCCATTTAAATAGCATGTGACATTTTTTTTTTTATTTGGAATTTTTTAACTCTTGAATGGCTTGGTAAATTGCTAAGCCCATACCATATTCTTGTAGGGAATTTGACGCCCTACAACAAAGGTCTCTTATGATATTTTCATAAATTCACTCCTTCAAAAGTTATTCAAGGTTAAAGTTGAACACATAATAAATTTATCGTTTTTTTTCTTAATTTTTGGAAAAATTTTGAAAATCACTATTTATCGTAATATTTTTTTCGGAAATTTTATAGTTTATAATTTTCTTCGAAAAAAAGATCGCTTAAGAATTTTTAAATCGAAAAGCTCAGTATCTTTATGTATTACCTGCTTATTTCTTAAAAATAGTAGTTTTCATCTATTAAGTATC
>CAKNYM010049669.1:0-96674 GCA_932195095.1 Andricus curvator | reverse complement strand
ATATATATATATATATATATATATATATATATATATATATATATATATATAGAATTCATTTTATGTAATATAAGTCTTTATTTACATAATAATAGATTTAAAAAAAAATTAATTTATTAATCAATGAGTTCAAATTAAAAAAAAAATTATTATAAAAATTGACTTAAACACAATTATTATTTGAGGTATTAATGCGTAGGTAGTTCCTCAAATTTGTAAGATTTTTAGTCGAAATATATATTTGATTTTCAACAAAATACATGAATTCCTGACCAAAAATAGAATAGTGAAATTTTCAGATGAAAAATAAATTTAAAGCAACACAAAAACAAATTTTTAACAATAAAATATTCGTTCCTTTTATTTACACATAGTACAATGGTCGGGAATGCCCGTCAGGAATCGAGTGAACAATCGAGGGAATCCCGCCTATGTAAGTAGTAGCGACAGACTGTTGTCAGACACAAATTTAGTGCGGCTGCAGCAACTTGAAGTCTACAAAAAAACAGCCCGAACGGTAGGGTTGTGGAAAAATTTTAAAAATCCGAACCCGAAGGGTCGGGTCAAGACTTATCTGGGTCGAACTTCGGGTTCGCAGCTCGACCCGAAAACCCTAATCAGCCCGAAAGTTAAATGAAAAAATTTCCGGTAACTTTAGCCATAATTTATGGTAAATCACCATAAAATACCAAAAATTTTCAGTAATTTAAAAAAAATTTCAAATTATACTTTCGGATCTCTCTCCGAAGTCATTTTGCACATCACCTGATCAACTGATTATTTTTATAAATAGCAATTGATCGCGCAGTGTCTAAACAATTGGGCCTGGAAATCTCATTTTGTCTAAAAAATTATCCGCAGTTCATATGTCCGCCGCGTAAGGAAATTTTTATTTGCAGGTAGTAGAATTAATTTTCACCTTACCTTAAATTCTTTGGAATTTACCATGAATTATTATAATTTCACCTTGAATTTTCTGGAATTCTTTACAAATTATTTGCAATTTATCATAGTTTCTTGAAATTCATGAGGAATATTCTCAAAATATTTACAATTCTTTTCAATTATTTGAATACCTCGAAACTCACCTTAAATTACTTGAATTCATGAAATTATTTTAAAATTACAATTCACTAGAAATTCTACGAAATTCAACATTATTTCTTTGGAACTCATAATTAAATTTCAGGAATTTACCTTGAATTCTTTAGATTTATTTAGAATTTATTAGGAATTCTATGCAATTAAATATAAATTCTTCGAAATCGCTAATAAAACTTCAGAATTCACCAGGAATTCTGTGAAATTTACAACGAAACCTTCGGAATTCACTTAAATTATTTGAATTCACCGATTCATTAGGAATTTTTTAGAATTGACTAGAAATTCTGTAGAATCCGTCATTAATTCTTTTGAATTCACGAATAAAACTTCAGAATTCAATATGAACTCTATGGAATTTACAACGCACTTTTCAAAATTCACCATAAATTCATTGAAATTTATAAAAATTCTTAAAAATACTTAAGAATGAATCTGAAAATAATTATAATTTCTTTAAATTCTTTTATTGTAAATTAACTAATCAAACTTTAGAATTCACTATGAATTATTTGGAATTCGCAATTATCTCTTTGAAATTCACCACAAATTCATTGGAGTTCATTAATATTATTTCTTTACATTCTTCAGAAGGAATTTCAAAATATTTACAATTCTTTTCAATTCTTCATAGTCCTCAAATTCCACCTTAAATTATTTGACTTTAAACGTTGCTCTGGAATGCACTAAGTGGGAGGGGAATTTTAAAAATTAAAATGTTCTTTTTTATTAGTAATGTTTACGCAAATATAGCAATACATTTTATCATGATAAAGAGTTAATTATTTGGAAATGTTGACTTACAAAAGTGATAATGCCGGAAATTCGTAACCTGTATCAACACTTAAGCAAACTGAGATCTCGTGATTGCAGATTTAAAAAAAGAATTTATATCTTTATTGTTATATGATTATTTAACTGATCGCACCTTAAGTGTGAATAAATTGATTTAAAATATATTTTGTAGCCAATAAAGAGCTTCTCATCAAACTAAGTACTCAAATTGTTAATTCTGTTAGTAATTGCAATTTCACGCTTTTTGTGAACTTCATTATTCTAGTCGGGTAGACAGACCAATAAAACAAAAACTACACATCCTATCAAAAATGGACCGATAACGTAGATCTTTTTTGAGTGGACAATTTTTGTCGAATCACCATTTGTCGTACCTTGCATAGTTTGACCCTAAAATTAAATTTTGGATTTTTCATTATTTATTGTGCATAAAATTTTAAAATTCCCTTTCTACCCTGAAAGGGAAATGGCTTAATGGTATACTACTACTACTATTGTGCAGTAAAAATGTGAATTTTCGATTTTTCAAGAAAATTCAAAAAGTCGTTATGATAGTCTTGTAGGGCGTGCAAAAAGAAACATTTTTCTTGTCCTGAATTTTTTGCGTATCGTGCGTTGTTTGGTTGAAAATGTTAATATTCGTTTCTTCTTTTGGATTTTGAAAATGCTGTAACTCTGAAAATTTTCATTCTATCAAAAAAGTCATAAGAATAAATTGTTTATATTTTCGAGTACTATGAACAGCCGTACATATAATTTTCAGATTTTGAAAAAAATGGTCTCAAAAATTTGCAAAATGCGCTCACTTTTTGAATTTTTATCCAAATTGGCTGGCTAACGAACCTGACCTTTAGTTTGGGAGACTAAAAGAGTATACCATAGACCAATCAGACAGGCGCATTCGTAAAAACCTGTTTTTTGGGTTCAGGGGGTCTCAAAACGTGGACATTTGACAAAAACCGGGGGGGGGGGGGGTCAAATTTTACACAAATCTAGTACCTTCTCTGGATGAGAATGTAAACAATTGTTAAAAGTCAAATTTCTATGTTTTATAAAAGGGCATATATAGGTATAAAAAAGCCTCCTGGCCTTGACGCTGGCTAGCCCCAGGCCAGACCGCCTGCTCAGCCGCTAGTTGATGGCTGATTAGCCTCTTGTTAGGGGCTGGTCAGCCGCTGGCTGGGCTTCCTTTGTTTTTTAATGACTTAAAAAGAAACATTTTTCACTATAAGTGAATTTAGCTGATCAGCGCCAGTTCTGGGTCAGTCCAGACCTTCCAGGCCTTTATTGTTCTCGGGTGGCTGAGCAGCGTCAGACTAGACGGTCTAGATAAATTAAGATCTGAGAAAATCTAGCGCCAGACCTGGACCTGATCAGATCTTCAGGCTAGACAGTCTAGATAAAGCCAGACCTGGCAACACACTGCCACGATATTTGTCCACACGGGTAACTCTAAAAATAATTAATATTATTCAAAATTCTTGGGTTAATTTTTTTAAGGTGAGTCATCGTAATGTTCTGAAAAACAATTAAAATATGATTAGAATCTTTTTCCTCATTTCTACCCTAAGGTCAAACTTGGCGCAAATAAATCGCAAAATGTCAAATAATTATTATATTCATCAAATGATTCAAAAAATTAAAAACTGTAATAGTTATACAATCGTTACTGAAATTAATTAAAAAATGATAAATAATGATTTCAAGAAAATATTAAAAGTATTTACATATTTCTGAAATTTTTCAACTTTTTACACCACGTCTGACCCTAGAACAGAAAGTGGAAGACAGATTCTAAGAATATCCTGGTACAGTCAAACCTGGATTTAGTGTAGGTTTTCGGGACTGACGGCGACATTAAATCCAGGCTCTCCGAACGTAAACAGTCAGGGGCGTATCAACCGTTTCATTTTGAAAATTGTTTTTCTAATTCGGAGACAAGGGTAAACTAAATATTTAACGAAAATGAGGAAGAAAGTTTGCTGTTACATGTTAAAATAAATGTATTTCCTGCTTACGTACTCAAAACGTTTTCGGGCAGTTATGCATCTCGTTTAAAATGAGAGCATTGTCTTGAATAATCGGTCTAGATTCTCTGTCGCTCACTTAATTAAACCGTTCAAAAACAGCAGCACCCAAAAGCACATGACTTTTTGGCAACTATGTATGCATAAGCGAAACACTTCGTAAAAAAACACTTCAAGTGGGAAGCACGAACATCTGCGCAATCGCATAATGCATGCGACGCAGTTTCATAACCAGATATACGGAGAAGTTATTTAACAGGAAATAACTTACTTTCATAAATATTAAATTAACTGTCCACGAAAAATACAGTTTTCACAATTCTCACGTCAACACTTGACAGTTTGAGGTTGGTACTCCCGATGCCTGGAGTCGATCGAACTTCTTTTTCTACCATGTGAGATAGACAACGAGGTGAGATCTAATTCGAAACGATGGTTTCGAGATCTTGCTATCGTATGAGGTAAACAGAGACAATCCGGTTGTGTTCCAATGACAGGTCTTACTTCTCGTTTCGAAACGATCATACTCTCTCTCTGTCTATCCAATACTTCTTCTTTGTTTTCTTTGTCGAATCGTAGAGCCTGTTGGCGATAGCCAACGGCAACGCGACCAATTAAGGTGGTTTCAGAAAAAATCGATCTCTGGTAGAATTGTTTAAAGTCGAGCTTATATTTCAAGTAGAATGTTTTTTTATATGCTAAATTAATTTCAAATTTTTCTACCACACTGATGTCGAGATAATTAATGTTAAAGATGACTACTTTAACACAGAATGCATGGCAATGCACAGGCACTCTCCATATGTTAATTTGTAGTAATAAAATGCTCTGGTAGAGAAATTAAAAGAATGTGTCAACTTGTGCTGCTTGAAAATACAAATATGTCAGAAAAATAATAAAATCTCTTCACCATGTTCTTTTCTAGATAATCGAATGGAAAACATTGAAATTTTAATTACTTTCAAACTCATAAGCGTCAAAGATTCGCGATCCGGCAACGCTGTCCCATCTCTCCTGCTTGTCAGTATGGTTAGTTTCAAATTGCGACGTTTCACGATCTACGAATCTGCCGCTGGCATAGGATTGGTGACTATACGTATACACACACTACGAATTCCAAGCCAGGAGTGCATTAAAATATTGAGTAAGCGGGACCATGAAATTTTTTCAATACAGCATACAACGACAGGCGCCCCACAGGACTCCAATATTTGTACGAGTTTGGGACTCGGAAACTACTTTAAAAAGACACGCGATGGATTTTCGCTTGTCAGATGGCGCTGTTGTCAATGTCAACGACAGGCTGATTCGATCGCACAAAATAATCCGATCATTCCCATCGGCTTCAGTTGGCTAATGGCATCGGAGGTCCTCTGCTGGTCGACGCGAGTTCGCCATCGTGCTTATTCGCTATGTGTGTGCTTCCCGCTTCGAGTGAAGTACCGCAACGTCATGACGTAGTTACAGAGGTAGACAGTTAGGGTACAGCGCCTTACCGTAACGCTCCTGTTTTGTAACGCCTGAGTGAACACCACACATCTCCCGCATCTTCTCTCACCCATCCTCGCGGCGCAGCGTCAATTCTCGGAAACACTAAATCGAGGATCACTAAATGCAGGTTTGTCTGCAGTTTTTCAAACAATTTTGGAGACTTACTTTTAAAATAAAACATCGGAATTTAAACTATTTTTGTAATGTCTTTTTATTAAATATATATTTTTTCTTCGAATTGAGCTTCTCAGATCCAGAATGTTATTATATTTCGTGCCATTATGTGGACAAAATTTACATGTTATTTTAAAAATTAAAGCACTCAGCAGCAGCTCTAAAAACAGGGGTGTATATTATTTTCGCTAGTAGTGTATAATTATTTATTATTTTGATTGTTATTGAAATAATAATAATAATAATAACAATAGTTTACACTGTATAGTGTATAGTATAGTTTAAAATTTCTTACCTGCTTATAAAACACTTACTCGATATTTTTTGGCGGTGTAGGGACATACATGCCAAAACTTTTTGTGTGAGACTTTCATTGTCTGGAAGAGAACGGCATTCTGAAATTTCGGGTTACCAGTTTTGTCCTTCAAAATATTCTAGAGTCGATATCTGCAGATTTAAAAATTATAATTAAAAAAAGGGGTAGTCTACGATTCGTCCACCCGCCACCACAACTCTAGCCTTTTTCTGAAAGAGGAAAAAAGTGGATAAATTATTGTTTGTTTGATTTTAAATAATATACGTATATTTTTGATCAGGGAGTTCAAAGGTATCATTCATTGCTCGTATATAAGGCGGTACACTGGAGCCTGGATATAAGCGTGTGTGTGCTGCCCCGCTAGGATCTAGTTGAGATTTTACAATAAGTTCATATTGAAGTGGGATTGAATCTCCCAAAAGATTATATCAAAAAGTGAAATTTTACGGGTTTTCAATATATTGATCAATGTTTTGATGGAATGTACTCAAATCATTGTCGCCATTTTCTCCCTAAATAATCTTTAATAATTCTAGAATAACATGTCCGAGTTTCAAACCGATCTAAGGAGTTGTACATAGTTAAAGAAATTAGACAAAGTACCCTTATAGAAAAGGAGTATTGGTAAGTATTGGATATAATACTTTATTCGCGTATAAGTTTTGGAAATCCAATACTTTTTCGCGAAGAAGTACTCGATTAAGAAGCCACCTAAGTTTTTCAAATCTCCTCCCTCTCCTTTTTATTCATCTTCTCTCTCCTCTCATGTCCTATCATGTGCAGGCTCAGAGGGTTAATGAATTATTTAGCAGAGATTTTTTATAAAAAAAGTATTGTTTTTTGACGTATTATAGTTTTTGATGGATCGTATGACCGGAATAATTTCTGAATGGAACAGATTTGTTCAAGTAGATCAAATTTCCTGAGACTGCACACTGAATTTGGAAACCTCGTTATCGCATTCTTGATGATATAATGCCGGAGCAATCTTCAAATCAATTAACCTACTTTTTCAATACCCCACAATAAAATCCAATTATCGATTAAAAAAAAATTCTCTGCACTTTTATTATTCTAATGTCAAGGATATGGATTTCCAAATTATAAGGCAGGTCATGTACTGCTGCATCGATAATTATTGACAATTACTGTTATATAACTCTTTCAATGAAACGTTTTCGACGTAAATTTTCTTCTTACTTTAGTCTGTTACTCTTTTCTGAGCATCATTTCTGTCAGTCCTTCGGAAAAGATACAAGATAAAATAACATATGAATTTATACAAATCTCATGAAAATTGCATTTGTGTTCAACATCTAAGTATTTTCTAAAAGAATTGTTTGTCGTCTGTACTTTCAAGATGATTGAAAACAATACATGGTTCAGTTTTCCAACTGAAAAAATTCTCCTTCTCATTTTATTCTTGATTAGACTTGCAATTTCAAGTGAAACTGAAATCGCAGCTAAATTTGTAAAAGAATTTTATCAGCAAAAAGGTGCATCTCAATATGTTAGTTTTGGTTGTTTGAACAATGACGGTAGGCAAAAGATGATTTACAATATATATTTTGAAAATAATTTTTTTTGCGTGAAGTTCATTTGTTATTAAAAATCCATACATAGAACTGCGTAATGGTGTTTCCGGGCCGAAAGTTCTATCTTATTTCAGAATGTAAAAAAATAAAAAATTGACAGTATTGATTTATTTTAATTTTCGCTCTTCCGCTGTTCAGAATGGAGAAATATCTTTCTGTTATATCGATTTTATCTAACCATTATCATCTTTATAATTATCATTTTAAATTTTTTGTTCAGAGAGAGTGAGGTGGTTCTTAGCACTTGATACCAGGATCTCCTACGTTAATATTTCGGAAAACCTTGACATGCAGAATATTTTGAAAGTGAATTATTACAAGTTGGGTGTCCTTTTGGATTTGGATTGTCATAATAGCAACATCATTTTCCAACAGGTAAATATTACATCTCTGTATATTTTTATTTTAAAAAGGAACTTTACAGACGGGAGAGCTGAAAACTTAATTCTTCTCAAATATAGTTGACCGAAAATAATCTGCCTTATAATGAGTCATATTTTTGGTTAATAATTACCAAGAGTAAAGAAATACCTTCGAACTCTCTTCGTGAACTGCCTTTGACAATTGCAACTGAAATGACATTAGCTCTTCGTAAAAATAATTCTTACATAATGTATGATGTTTACAATCCCAGTTATCGTCACGGAGGAAAATTAAATGTCACTTACATGGGTTTGTGGAGAAATCAAAAAGGTCTCAAAATTGATCTCAATCAATACAAATATAGTCGACGGGGGAATTTACATGGACTTTCCTTAAATTTTTCAGTAGTGGTATTGGCAGCTCTACAGATTTTATTTCGGCACTGTTACAATTGTGGTTAATAAATTTATTCTTTAATAAAAATTAAATTACTTGCATAGGTAAATCACGAACCAAGGCCGGATTTTCTTACGTACTTGACAACTCCTATCGACAGACATTTAGACAATATGCATAGATTTAATTATAATCTAGTTCTTCAATTGAGGGACTATTATAAATTTTCGTAAGTTTAAGTATCAATAAAGTCTCGTTTATATTAATTTTATTTAAGCTTCTCACAGTTATCAAAAGAGGTAGGCTTATAATTTTATGTTAACTTGAAATTTCTTTCTTCCTCTCTTAAATTGTTAAACGGATAACTTGGATTATATAGGTTAGGGGCCGTCCATAAACTACCCTACCAAATGAAGTTTGAAAATCAAATTAATGTTTCAGTCTTCACACACTTGCTCTTATTCCTCTCTTTTCCCCTTTTTTCAAATAATTATTTTTTCTCCTGTTTTCAAGAAACTTCCCCTTTTTCTCCTTTTCTTGTTTTTCGCATGAATACGAGCTAAATTATCAGAATCCAATAACAAAATCAAAGTATTTTTGGTTCAAAGTTAATCGGTTACTATTTTAACTACTTTGTTAAAAATCCATTTATTCTGTTGAAAATTTAATTATTTTGTTAATTTTTTTTTATTGACAATTTTTTTATTGAATATGTAACTATTCCACATTTTTTCAAAATTCATATTTTTCATGGAAAATTAATCTTTTCTAATTGAAAATTCAACTAGTTGGTTGCAAATTCACGCATTTTATTAATAATTCGTCCTGTTTGGTAGAAAATCAATCTTCTTCTTTGAAAATTCATCCTTCTTGGTTAAAAATGGAACTGTTTAGATGAAAATTATTCTGTTCCGGTTGAGGATTTAACTATTTTGTTGAAAATTCGTCTTTTTTTATTGAACTACTTTGTGAAAAATGCATTTTTTTCTGCATAAAGATTCATCATTTCAGTTGAATATTCAACTATTTGGTTGTGATTTAACTTTTTTGTTAAAAATTCAACGATTTCTTCGGAAACAATAATATTGGGTTAAAATTGAACTTTTTTATTTAAACTTCATTAGCTCAGGTTGAAAATTAAACTGTTTTGTAGATCATTTTTCTTTTGGGTTCAAAATTCAACAATTTGGTTCAAATATCTCTTTTGCTTGAAAGTTTCACTATTTGGTTGTTGATGCATTTCATAAAAAATTACCCGATTCGCCCTGTAGTTTAGGCCCCATAATGTTAGCTTTGACTTGTTTAATTTTAGGAATTAAAATCTCAGCATGTCAACAATGATCATGCAATTTATTTATACAGAATGCATCTCACACGTGCTACATCATGGGGATACCTAATAAATGGCACCTTTGATGGTATACTCGGTGATATGATCAGAGGCATTGTGGATATTGGGGCTACTCCTTTCCAGTTTAAACCAGAAAGAATCGATGTTTGTGAATATACTGTTCAATCTTACTTTGCCAGGTAAAACTAAAATTATTTTAAAAATTGCTATCGCTATATTATCTTTGAATAAAATTTTAAAAACTGATATTTCCTATCCTGTTCGAATTTTAGGGCAGCCATCATATTTCGACATCCAAAAACGAATGATATAAGAAATAATTTCCTAAAGCCTTTTACTGAAGATGTATGGTGGGTAATTGCGATTACAGTCGTTATTTATTGGGGCATGGTGTATTTTATTATAAAAATTGAGAACAAATATATTGAAAAAAGCAGCAGAAAAACAAATTACCCCGCTTTGGATAGTGTAATGAATGTCCTTGCGGCCGCCACTCAGCAAGGTGAGTTTCATTATTATGAATGATTAAAATATTGCTGTAATATTGCTCATCTTTCTATAATTATTTGAGTTTCTATTTTCTCTAGATTCTGCCGACTTACCCACTTCTTATTCCGGTCGCATCGTCTTCATTTCATTATTCGTGTGGGGTCTTTTGATTTACCAATTTTATTCCGCTTCTGTAGTGGGATTCCTACTTTCAGAACCAATTCGATTTATTAACACTTTAGAAGATCTTGTTAATAGTAATCTTGAAGTTGGAATTGAAGATATGGCATATAATTATGATGTATTCGCTGTAAGTCTTTCTTACTTTGTCTAATTCAATGAGATCTACAATAAAAAAATATTCAAAGTAGACCACACGCACAACGAAAGAGGGTTTCGTAGCATACCAAGTCGTTAAGTCGTTTAAATCTTTCCTTTACCCTTCTCTCCTCTCTCTCTCTCATGTCTTATCCTTTCCATACCTCTCATCTCGCCAAGCCTGGTATCGCCTCAAACCCCTATCTTCTCCGCACCACCTAACTCCTCTTAACCCCTCCCATCCCATCCCCTCACCATCACTTTATGCCCTTCCGAGAAAAATGTAGGACAGACGGATGGACGAATACCTGACCGAAATTATAAGGCTTGTGCCCGGAGCTACGAAACCCTAAAAATAAATCGAAGATGCTGGCACGAGCCTACAAAAAAGGGTTTTGTAGTCTATTGAAAAGGCGTAGAGTGTCCTTTCTCAGGTCCTCCAGTCTAGAATTCCGCCAGGGTGCATCCCTGTCTGTTTTCTTGATACGAAGAGGACAATTGTCTTGATATGCTGTGTTCATACCTTTTTGTAGAATGTCCACAGCAAATTCCGTTTGTTCGATAGACTTGATTCTGTCCGGTATATCACCCAGGAAACTGTTGAGATCTTCCCTATAAGTATCCCACTCAGTTGCTTTAGGTTTCCTATATCTTTGAACCTCAGTTCTATCGGCTGTCAAGGAGTAACGTATGTGTCTATTTTCCGATAGGGACGTATCCGACGATACATGCCATCCTTTGAATACTTCGCCAATACTTATCGAACGTAAGGTCAAATCAGTTACCTCGCGAAATCTAGATGTCACGAACATATGTGTATTACCCCGATTCAATAAAGTTAAATCAGTAGTTAAGAGGTAATCTAATAAAGACTCACCCCTGTGGTTGGTGTTCTTACTACCCCAAGTCGAATGATGTGCGTTAGCATCACATTCGATGAGCAATGGCCATCCTTTAACGCAGCAGTAGTCCACCAGATTTCGCTATTCCCCAGATGGTGGGTCCTGGGATTCAAATGGTAGGTACGCTGAGCAAATAACCATAGGTTGGTGGCCCTTAAATGTGTTTCAAGTCTCTAATGCAAGGAAAAATGGTAAGAACCCTGAGCTAAATGCTCATTATAGCGTTACTATGCAAAAACAAGAAAAGCGTAGGCGTTTTGACCCAAAAATGATCAAAATTGACTTTAACTTGGCTCAAAACTAGCATATTGGAGCGGAAATTTTCTAGCAAAGCGAAACAATTCTTTATAAACTCCTCGGGATAAAATTAAAAATATTGTTCATTAACTCAACTCATACCCAACATACGGGATTGGAAATTTTCAAAAAAAGAAGAACGGAAAAACCTTAACCCTATCCGTTCCTACGAAACCCGTAAGTGAGAGCGCTTGACGCTAGCTTCACGAAATGATATTTAAAAATAAAATTAACTAAACATAATCTTTATTAATTTCATGTAAAAGGAAACTTAGTATGACGTCCTCTCCAAGCTGCAATAATTATTGTTTCTACTAATGACGTATTGAAATCCTCTATAGTTAATAAGGGTTATTATTATTAGCACACTTACAAGTTTTTCCGGTTACCAAAAATTTTGTTTTCTCTGCGGGGATACGAATTCCTAAAAATATGAAAAATGTTTTAAATTTTCATCCATTACAGACTACAACTGATCCAGTCGTTATAAATCTTTACCACAAGAAAATAGCAGCCAACAAAAAAAGAAAAAAAGCTAATTATATGTCAGCTGTCGAAGGTTTAGAAAAAATTCGAAAGGGAGGCTTTGCTTTTCAAGTTGACGTTGCGACAGCTTACAAAATAATTTATGTGAGTCTATTCATTCATAAAATTTTAAAATATTTCCTTAAAATATAAATTATCAATACTTATCAAGTATGTATAACAGAGTGATTGAGAAAACGTTGACCACTTTAAGTCCCAGTAATTTTCCACTTTTCCTTTGAATAATACATTCTTCCTAAAGTTATTTAAGTGAATTGTATATAGTAAAGCACTATGTAATAAAGTTTCAAAATTTTAGAAGTTTTCGTTCAGAAATTATATATAAAAAAGTACGAAAAATGTCTTGTGCAATGTGTAAAATACAGACTTATCACAAATACATGTCTAGATCTCTTAGTTTAGTATTTTCATACTCTCTTGGATTACCCTTGATTTTGAAAGAAATATTTGAGGCGGTTTGGGAATTTTTTGTTTTCGAAAATCTCATTGTCTGAAATGGTCAACGTATTTTCAAACTCCAAACGGAAGTTAAGTATTGAATTCTTATCAAGAAAACTTCTTATTACAAACTTGTTTATCACAGGAAACTTTTACGGAAGAAGAAATATGCGATTTGGCAGAAATTACACTGTTGCCAGGAAAACATACTTCCACTGTGACTGCAAAACATTCTCCTTTCAAAAAAATGGTTACTTATGGGTAATGGTTTGGTATCCATTAATATACATTTATTCTATAAAAAAATGTCGGAATTATTTTAAAATTTGTTAATATTTATATAGACTCAGCCTTAAACATGTTTGGCAACATGAACGACCAAAATGTCCGGAAAGTTATAGTTCAAAACCAACACCAGTGCCGCTGGCTGAATTTACTCCACTAATATTTTTATTATTTTTTGGCTCTAGTATTTCTGCAATGATCATGCTCGTGGAAAATTTTATTGGAAAATATAGAGTAAAGCACCCATTGTCGCCAAAGAAGATTCTGCAGGTGTGTTCTCTATTTATAAAAGTATTCATTTTTATTTCTTCAAAACTGTTGCATGCTTAGATTGTTTAAAATGTTACAAACAGTATAATGCATCAGAATAATAAAATATAATTTTTTGCAGGTCGAAGATTCAATTACTTATATCGAATGACGTAAGAAGTGTAATAAAGTAGTTTTCATGATTATGTAAAATCAAATATGTGTATTAAAATCTGTTAAGAATAGAATAGAATTTTAGATCGTTTGTACATCAACATAAAGTTGATTATTTTTTGAAATATATAATATCGAGCTAAATTGAACAATATTGCTAAACATGAATGTTTAGTGGAGAATCAGAAAATATTAAGGTGCACTAACATTGTAAATCATTTAAATATTATGAATCAACAATAATTCTAGTAATTCCGAACCAGTGAAGAAGGAAATTGAGCAATTTTTCTATAATTTTTCACAGAAATACAAAACATGGATTTTCTTAAAAATCTAGTCACAAAACTAACTTACTAACACTAGAATTTACCATGAAGGGGCTTGTTAGCATGTTTTCTAAGTAGAAGCCAAAAATAACATAAACATAAATAACATAACATAAAAAAATAAACATGAAACAAACATAAATAAAAACATAAATGAAAACACAAATAAAAATAAAATGACATAAAACAAACTGTTAAACGATCATCATTGCTAAATATAAGCATACAATTATTGATTATATAGATTAATTCTTTGCTAATTTGCCAGCAAATAATTATAGGAATTAACCCTATATAAATTCTCAATTCCATAAAAAAATTTTCACTACTGTATTATAAGCGATATAATGCAGAGGCAATTTTCAAATTATTCTAATTTCTTTTTCATCAGCCCACAATGATATAGAATTACCAAGGAAGAAAAACTGTAGGTATGAAATTTTAATTTTGATATCAAAAATTTGGGATGCTAAACTATTAGACATAGTAATTAGTAATAAGTTAGTTATCAATTTTAATTTTGATTAATTTAAAGTGAGACTCATCTTCTTATTTCATTTTTAATTGGAATTGTAGTTTCAAGTAAAACTCAAATCTCACCTAAATTTGTTAAAGATTACTTTCAGGAAAAGCGTGTGCTTAAGTTACTGTGCCGACGAGGGAATTTAAATAGACTTTCCTCACATTTTTCAGTAGTGATAATTAAATTATAATTTATGTTATCAAATTCATTATTCAATAAAACAAAATTATTTCCACAGGTAAATTACGATCCAAGGCCGGATTTTTACACATATTTTACCAATAATATTGATAAAAATTTGGTTAATATGCATCGATATAATTATAGTCTGGTTCTTCATCTGAGTGAAAATTATAATTTTTGTAAGTAAAAGTCTTATAAGGTAATAAGCAATAATGTCCGCTAAATCATATCCAATTATCCATGGTTAGCAACTGCAATAATTAAAGAGGTATCAGCTTACTAAGTACCGTAAGAAAAATATATTCAAAAATATTTATTCATAGGGTAATGAAAATAACAGAAGGAAAGGTATGGGAAATCCAGTGTGGATTGATGCCAGGAAGATCATGTACGGATCAAATATTTAGCTTGAGACAGATCACAGAAAAAAATTTTGAGAGTGAAGAAAGAAGTTTTCTGTGCATTTATTGACCTAGAAAAAGCGTTTGATAAAAGTAAACATTGAGAAGTCCTGACAGAGTACGGAGTCAATGGATGGCTCCTATAAGCAATAAAAACAATATATGCAGGTAGCAAAGTGAGTGAAAGGGTAAATGGGAAACTTAGTGACAGGTTTGATGTTATGCAAGGTTTTAGGCAAGGATACGTTATGTTCTCATGGCTATTTATTATATTCATGGACAAGTCAAGAATAGCCTTCCTTGACGAAGAAGGTGTAGATCTCGAAACAGAAAAGGTACGTGGGTTAGCGTTCGCACATGATAAGTTTGTCATGGCAGAATCAATCGAAGACTTGCAAAAAATGTCGAGCAAACTGAATACAAGCATGAAGAACATGAGCAAAAATATGAACAAAAACAAAAATTATGGTCTTTGAAGGAAAGGGTAAGAAAACAATATGCAACATTATCCTAAACGACGTCTTCATTCAGCTAATAAGTATCTTCATATATTTGCTTCCAGAAGACTTGAATCTCTTCTCGACTAGGCGCATTTTTAACGCCACATGACGTTTTTTTGAACAGACGGGAAGGATGAACCGAAAAGGTGGAATTTGCCTGAATCCACTTTACTCGCCGTTCAAGGCTCTTTTTCGCTAGTGGAATAGATCTTATTTTTTTGCATTTCTTCGTGCAAGCTTTTGTGTTTCTATGGCTTTTTATATTTTTTTGAATTAGGGTCTGATTCACACATTCCAACCACGCTTTCCTCAGTCAGCATCTGGGTACGCTATCATTTACCTTACCTCGCTATGCTTGTATCGTCAGTCGGTCAACTTTCACTCTCTCAACATGCCCAAATCATCTCAAAAAATTTCTGTCAATCTTGTCCAATAGTGTCTTTTCTATGCCACATTCTTTGAGGATTCTTACGTTACTGACTTTGTCCATTAGCGTTTTAACGCACACAATGCGTTGGTATTTGATTGATTTATTAATAAATTATTATTTAACTGATCGTGCCTTTAGTTTGCATAAATTCATTTAAAATATCTTTTATAGTCAATAAAAGCCTTTTCATTAAACTGATTACGCGAAATGTTAATCTTTTAATAATTGAAATTTATCGCTTTTAATGAACTTCATTATTGTTGAATTCCCTTCAAGTTTTTCGAATTTAATTTCAATTCATTAGAATTCTGTAGGATTTACTAGAATTAAGAGATAAATAAGACTAATTAATTATCAATTAGTAAAAAATATAAAATTCTATGGAGTTCATTATTAATTCTTTGGAACTCATAATTAAATTTGAGGAATTTACTTTGAATTCTTTAGATTTATTCAGAATTCACTAGGAAGTTTATGGAATTTACTGTACATTTTCGGAACTCGCTAATAAAACTTTAGAATTAACCATGAATTCTTTAAAGATCAACGATAAGCTCTTCGCAATAGACTTTGAAATATCTAAATTGATCGATTCATTTAGAATTTTTTAGAATTCACTAGAAATTTTATATAATTCACCATTAATTGTTTAAAATACTTTAGAATTTACTATGAACTCTTGGAATTCACAAATCAAACTTCATTATATTTTCTTTTAATTCGACAGAGCCCTGACAATTCACCTTAAATTATTCAAATTTATTGGCTTTTTTGGAATTCACCTAAAACTTTTTCAAATTTCCTTGAAATTTATGTTTTTTCACATTGTTCCACACCTTCAAAAAATCCAACAAAAATATATGTTATAATAAGGATATTGTAAGGAATGTTTTTGTAAGATATGGATGTTGTCACTCCAGAACATTCTACGTTGAATTCACCAGAAACTACAAAATTAAACTCTTGAATTCACTATGAATTCTTTGAAATTCGCCATTAATGTATAAGAATTCTTTAGAATTCATCATAAATTCTTTGTTATTCTTCGGAATAAATTAAAAATATTTATATTTACTTTCAAATCCTTAAATCCTTCGTAATTCACCTCAAATTATTTGAAATAATTGACTTGTCTTGAATTCACCTAAAAATTTTTTAATTTCCTTGCAATTTGTGGAATTAAATGGATTCTTTGGACTTTTTTGGAATTCATTAGAAATTCTATAGAATTCACAATCGAATCCTAGGAATGTACTTTGAATTGCTTGTAATTATTTAGAATTCACTAAGGATTCTAAAGAATTTACTATGAATTCTTGAAAATCATACATGAAACTTTAGATGTTAGTATGAATTAACTGGAATTCACAATTAACTCGTCGGGATTAACACAAATTTATTTAAATTTTTTGGAATCTTCCATAAGTTTTTTGGAATTCTTCGAAATTAGACTAACAATATTTGTAATTCCTTTCAGTTCTTTAATGTCCTCAGAATTCACTAGAAATTCTATGGAATTCAGAATTAAATCAACAATTTTACAAAGGGCCTAGCTGAGTAAGCATGCACAAATCTGCCCCCGCACGTATTATGTCCAAGAAGTTGGCACGGCCATTTTGTTTTTGCAAAAAAAAGTTGTACTGATTTGTGCTAGGTTTTTGCTGGACTTATGCTCTATGGTGCCGAACAAATTTTTTGAAAAAAAAATAAAATTGAAGCCAAAAATTAAAAAAAAAACCTTTCCGGGCCAGCACCGCCATTTTGTTTTTTCGAAAAAACAAAAGTTTTGCTGAATTGTGCTAGGTTTGTGCTCAATCGTGCTGTGAACAATTTTTCAAAAAAATCAAAATTGGAGCCAAAATAAAAAAAAACTTTTCCGGGCCAGCACCGCCATTTTGTTTTTCCAAGAAAAAAAAGTTGTGCAGAATTGTGATAGGTTTGTGCTCAATTCTGCCGTAAAAGAATTTTCAAAAAAGTCAAAATTTGAAACGAAATTCACAAAAAACATTTTTTGAGACATTACGTGCAAAACAATTATTGCCCTATACACTTTTTACTTAGTTTTTTGAATCAAAATTTTTTCAGAATGCGAATTTCTAAAATCTGAAAGTTGTTCTGGGTTGTGCTAGGCGTGGAAAACAATTATCCTTATACACTTTTAACTCAGGTCCATATTTTTTCATGAAAATCTAGTTTATTTTTCTCCAAATGATTTTTGAAATCCAAAATTTTTCAAAATGCGAATTTCAAAAATCTAAAAGTTGTGTTGGGTTGTGCTAGGCGTGCAAAACAATTATTTTCTCATAGACTTTTCACTTAGGACAATATTTTTTGGTGAAAATCTAGTTTATTTTTCTCAAAATGATTTTTGAAATCCAAAATTTTTCAAAATGCAAATTTCAAAAATCTAAAAGATGTGCTGGGTTGTGCTAGGCGTGCAAAACAATTATTGTTTCATAGACTTTTCACTTAGGACCATATTTTTTCATGAAAATCTAGTTTATTTTTCTGAAAATGAGTTTTGAAATCCAAAATTTTCCGGAATGCGAATTTCGAAAATCTAAAAGTTGTGATGGGTTGTGCTAGGCGTGCAAAACAATTATTGTGTCATAGACTTTTCACTTAGGACAATATTTTTTCATGAAAATCTAGTTTATTTTTCTCAAAATGAATTTTGAAATTAACAACTTTCAGATTTTAGAAATTCGCATTTTGAAAAAATCTGGATTCAAAAACCTAAGTAAAAAGTTTATAGGACAATAACTGCTTTGCACGTAATGTCTCAAAAAAAATTTTTTGTGAATTTCGTTTCAAATTTTGACTTTTTTGAAAAATCTTTTACGGCACAATTGAGTACAAACCTAGCACAATTCAGCACAACTTTTTTTTCTCGAAAGAACAAAATGGCGGTGCTGGCCCGGAAAATTTTTTTTGAACTTTGGCTCCAATTTTGATATTGTTGAAAAATTGTTTACGGTACGATTGAGCACAAACCTAGCACAATTCAGCACAACTTTTGTCTTTTCGAAAAAAGGAAATGGCGGTGCCAACTTCTTGGACATGCACGTATTAACTTGAAATTCCTGTCATAGGTTTGCATTTATGTGAAGTAAAATTTCTCTCAATGATAACCCTGAAAATTCATTTTTGTGGGATTTATGGAGGGGGAAAGGAAATAAAATAGTATATTGTGTATCAAAATAGCCGCACGCCCTTGATACACACCATACTTTTTGTCCTATCCTTCTTGAAAACAAGCATGTTAAGCAGATAGAGGATGTTTGGTGTACTTGACAATTTTAGATTATAAGTGAAAGAAAGCAATAGCGTCCTTTGCAGAAGGAAGACTGTGGGGTCCAGCGATACAATTTTTTGAAAGATAAAGATAATTATGTGTAGCGGGCGTAAAGTTTTATGTAGCGGACGTAAAGTGTTATTTAGCGGGCGTAAAGTGTTATGTAGCGGGTGTAAAGTGTTATGTAGCGGGCGTAAAGTTTCATGTTGGCCCGGCGGCGGAGTGCGCATGTGCGAACGTCACTGGGCTGGAAGCGGCCACATTACGCCTGCCTCACGTGCATGCAATGGCGCGTTTTCAAGGGGGGTCGGACAAAAAATTGTTTTTTCTCGAAAATGGCTTCACCAATTGTGATGAACAAAATATATGTTGTAGACACTAATAAGGCTATTAGAAAAAAATATATACATTTTTTGAAGAAAATTACAGGTAACATTTTTTTTTTAAGTTTTCAAATTTGTTTTGAGGTTATGTTCTAGAGTGACAACATTCATATTTTACATGAACATCTCTTAGAATATCCTTCATAACATATATTTTTGTTGATATTTTTGAAGGTGCGGAACAATGTCAAAATCAAAACAATGAAAATCGTGCAGTGTTGCATGCACGATATTTATTTTTTTCGCATCGTTCCATCACTTCAAAAAATTTAAAAAAAATACATGTTATAAAGCATATTCTACGGAATATTTACGTAAAATATGGGTGTGGTCAGTCAAGAACAGAACCTCACAAAAATATTTGAAAAATTCAAAATTGTTTTCACCTGTAATTATTGTCAAAAATTAAATTTTTGCCAATAGCCTCATTAGTGTCTACAACATATATTCTATTTATCAAAATCGGTCAAGCCGTTTCAAAAAAAGAAACTTTTTATTTTTATTTCTACCTTCATAACTCCCACAAAAATTAATTTTAAAGGTTATCATTGGGATGAATTTTACTTCTGACCATGCAAAAATGCAATAGGGCGTGTCCCAAAGTATGCGGTCTGGAGCTTCATTCGCGATTTTTTTCACATTGTTCTACACCTTCAAAAAATCAAAAAAAAAACATGTTATTAGGGATATTCTCAGGGATTTTTATGTAAAATATGGATATTGTCACTCTGGAAGATAACCTCAAAAAAAATTTTGTTATTTCAAACAAATTTTTTTACCTTTAATTCTCTTCGAAAATTTTGTTTATTTTTTTTTGTAATAGCCTTTTTAGTGTCTACAGCATATATTTTGTTCATCACAATCGGTCAAGCCATTTTCGATTAATTTCTTCATTGATATATTATTATTTAACTGATCGTGCCTTTAGTTTGAAAAAATTTAGTTAGAATACCTTGTGTAGTCAATGAAAGCCCTTCCATTAAATTGATTATGCGAATTTTTAATTCTTTTATTAATTGAAATTCCTCACTTTTTATGAACTTCATTATTGTAGTCTTATCATTTCCTATTATTTATTACATTAATTGCTCTTTATTCCTTCATATTTAATAAAACTGTGAAGAAAGAGAATGCTTTCTGGATGCACTGAAAAATAATTAATGTCTTTTATCCAACAATTAATAATAATTATACTAGTTTACAGCAATTTTGCCCACCACATCTCACTATGATTTTCCCATGTATTTTGGCCCACAAAACACGAAAATCACACACTAATTTTTTTGTGGAAGCGTTTTCGAGATATCAATGTTCAGAATTTTTTTTCAATTTTCAGAGTTGTTCCGACGCTTTTGAGTATATCTTGAGTTCTAATTGACCAATTTTTTTAAAGAAGCACTCAAATTCAAGGCAACTAAATCTTCTACAACTTTCTTTGCTAAAGTTTTTAGATCGGTCCAGTAGTTCAGATGATAGCGAGTTTAATAACTTGACTAATATTTGCGATTTCTATTCTTCCCAGGACGATATGTGAATTTTCGACCTCGATTTTTGCCAAAAAATACAAGTTTGCCAACTTATTAAAATCGCTAGCATCTGAACTACTGGGCCGCCCTGAAAACTTTGAAATAAAAAGTTGTAGAGGATTCAGTTGCCTTTAATTTGAGTGTTCATTGAGGGTATTCGGTCAATTGGAACTCGAGATCGGTCGGAACAACTAGTGTTATTTATTATTTCTTAATTATTTAATTTCATTTAAACATAAAAATCTAAATCAAAAAGTGAGGTGAATGGAAATTGTTATAATTTTCTTACCACGCTGAATGTTTGCAATGAGAGTACAAAAACACCGCCTGCATGAAGACAACATGGACGATAACCTCTAACCATTAACAATAGAAAAAGTTTTTGGGTTTTTAATGGCATCCGGTACCACTGCGAATTGTAACTGAAATTGAGAATTCTTTCATGAATGTGAACAAATACTCGAACATTTTTCAAAGATCATGCAGCATTTTTCTGAGAAGTTAAAGTAAGAATTCGAAAAGCAATATTTCTTACAGCGAGTTGACAATATTTTCACTGGCGTCCATTATTTTTTGACCTGGTAAGCAGAGGTAAAAAGTGAAAACTATTTGGACTACTACGTACGGCAAGAATTGCAGAAATTCATCTATTACGCCTAATTTCAAAATAGTCTAGAAAAAAAGAAAGGGGTGTGATTATTCATAGAATAGGCAGTTGCTCATCTGAAAGAAGAAACGAAAATTTTAATTTGTAAGTTCAATATTTTAGAAATTCATAAAATTTTCCGTATGGGCTAAAAAGTTACGGTGAATTTTTCATAGGTACAAGTTTCAATATTAAACAGCAATAAACAATTAGAAATAATAAAAATTTATTTTTATTTATTATTTTTTTACAACAATACAAATTTTGTATCTACAATTTGAAAGAATGTGCAATTAACTAAATTGAAGAAAACTTTTTTTGTAGGTTCATATTAAAAAAATCCAATATTTACCCACATATTTGTTTTATTTATAATTTCGAATCTTTATTTACAAATAAAAGCTGTACCTAAACAAAATTCACTATATTATTCACCTAAAATTTTGGTAAATTCTCTTGAAATTTGTGGAATGTACCTCGAATTCTTTGGGACTTCCTTAGAATTTACTGTGAACTCTTGGAACTTAAAAACTAAACTTTAGAATTCACTATGAATTCTTAAAAATTCACCATTAATTCCTTAGAATTATCTAGAATTCATTATAAATTCTTTCTTTTTTCACGGGAAAGTTTCATAAATTTTTCTAATATGGATATTTTTTACAACTCTAATGCTTCGAATAATTTCAACATTTCCGCTTCGCCTTCCAATACGTAGCTCTAAAAATATACATTTTATTTATGTTTAAAGAACCTTGCCTATTTAGAAGAAATTAACTGTAAGTAATCCAAATACAATAGGATATTCTGTTTTTTAATCTTCAATTTTATATATTTCAGATTCAAATTCATCTGAACGATTTTTAGTATGAACAAAATTTAATTACCACGTATCCGGTTATGCTTAGTAAAATCATACTGAATCCGACTTGAAAAAATAAAGATGCTGAGAAAGCCGCGTCAAGCTGTTTCGCATATCTTTTATGATAAATAAAATTAAGAATATTTCATCCATTGGTACTAACGTACACTATCCCACAGTGGGGGAAGAAGTTTCTGTGGGCAAATCAATTTTTAGCCTACACTACAAATTCGATTTCGATGTTTTTTTTATGAAAGCTTTGTAAATTTAACAAAGATTAGTGTGTTTTGATTTTTCTTTAAAAATTCGGTTAATTTTTTATTTAACAGAAAATTTAACAACTTTTTTAACTTCTCAGAAGTAGCATTTTTCAAAAAGATTTTCAAATTTATCAAAAAAGTTCTTAGATCTGCGCTAAAACTATAATAATTTCCAGTGTGTTAGATTCATTTCGATATAAGATTTGAGAAAAATGGATACATTTCCGATGAATATTTGCTATGATAATTTTTGAATTCATAATAATTATTAGTGATTTAAACAATAAATATTTTTTCAATAATTAACAATTGTGGTCAATTTAAAGAGTATCATAGCGAAGAGTCATTGCGAAAAAATTCTTAGCTGATTCGTAAACAAAAATTTAGCGTATTCTTTGCAAAATAGACAAAATCTAAATTTTTATGTAGATATTGTTTGAAAAATTGATAATTGTTTTCAATTTCAAAAATATCATAGCAAAGAATCGTCAGAAAAACATTCTTAGTCGATGTCGAAAACAAAAATTCAGACTATTTGTTCGAAAATAGCCAAACTCTAAATTTGTTTATGAAAATTGTTTAAATAATAATAAGTTTTGTGAACTCAAGAAGCAGCATAGAAAATAGTAATCGGGAAGACATTGTTAGTTGATTTCGTAAAAAATTGAGCCTTTCTATTTTCAATTAATCTTGATGAAATAATTATTTCTCTCGCATTTTTTACCAAAACTCTGGATTTAGTACAGATATCAAATATTCTTTGATAACAAAAAAATTCCAAATCAATTGAATATTGTAGGCTGAAAATTGATTTGTCTACAGAGACTTTTTTTGCCCCACTGTGACGGGCGGAAATTATCTACACACGAACGCCAATTTAATAAAAAAATTTTGCAAAAAAAAGGCAAATTTAGATGTTTTAGAAAAATTTGAGTAACTTTAGAAATAATTAACAGTTTTTAAAGTTCTTGGGCTCATTTTAAAGTAAAGTATTTATGTGGTTTCTTAAATTAATAAAAAATTTTTATAATTGACCGAATTTATTTCAAATAGTGCAGTCTGTGCATGCCTAAGTCATAGAATCGCTTTGCGACCAAATATGTTGTTTTTCAAGGGATTTAGACGAACCGTATTTCACGGATTTGACGAAATTTTTCAAAAATAATTTTCCATTTTCTCTAAAAGGCCATCGTTTTAATTTTTCCCTGATCTTTTTCTGATTTGGTGCCCGCGTCTTTGAGAAGTGAAAATTGGATTTATTTGTATAAAAAATGAAAACTTGCATTTTTTTGCAATAACGAGATGGGATACAAAAAGTCAAAACAGCAAAGTTGTTCAACTTAAAGACTTATAAAGAAAAGTTTGTAAGCACTTTTCTCTGTCTTGTTTTTTTTTCGTAATTTCCGCTTAAATATTAATAAAGTCGGTTATAATTGTATTTTTCTTGAAACAATAAAATTTTCTAAAATATAGCACAACAAATTTAATCTGTAAATTTAGAAGATGAAAAAGTTTAATTTACAAAATTTATTTGTTTCAAAACAATACAATTATAGCTGAGTTTATTCTTCTTTTTTATTTTGTTTATACTCTCTCCCTTTCACGTGTTCAAGAGTCTTTACATAACTATTACATGTATTCTTATAAAAAAGGCTCATATACTATCTTACCACCTATTTTTATTCCGCTATACTGCTTCCTAATTCTCCTTAAGGAGTCATTTTTTTTTTCACTACCCTATGCCACCAGCTCTCTCTCTCTCTCTCTCTCAGATATTCCACCTTCTTCATCCATTCTTCCCCCTGACCATTTCCACTGAAAATCCACTTCACTCTCTCTTACATGCTCTCCCCTCCCTATTCATCACCTGTACACCTCTCTTCCACATGCAACCATGTTTCCTGCTCATACTTACACACTCTACACAGATTCTCTTCTTCATTCATGCAATCCCTGCATGCTCTTACACCTTCTCTCATTCTTAATCTCGCTACTCTATCCCATTTGCACTCCTTTTTAATCTTTCTCAGGTACTCCTTGCTTTGCCGTCATCTCTTCCTCTATTTCTTCATATCCTCTATATCTATCGTCTATCCTATCGTCTATCTCTTCCTCCCCTCTTCACTTTATCCATAACCGCCCAGGCACACGCTTATGCAATTCCGCTTCCCTCTTCCCTTTTTAGTATCTCTTCAAAATTCCAGGCTCTTTTTCAGTCGTCTGACAATTATTTTCTCTCGTCTTATTTCTTTCCTCAGCATATAATCTGAACAGCTCCAACTCACTTCCATGACCCATATAAAAAATCTCTCATGCAGACTTTCCACTCTCTCATGCTCTTTCCATCCCAAAATTTCCACTCCATAACTCCACACTGACCATACTAACATATCAAACATCCACACACTCATCTTCCAGTCGTCCTTGAACCTTCTTCTAGCTTTACCCCATACTTGTCTAATCACTTTACTCGCACATTCTAATCTCTTTCTCACCTGCAGCTCACTTCCTCCTCTCACTTCGAACCAAAATTCTATGTAGCAAAACTCCTCAACTAACCCTAACATCACGATTTTTATCTTCTATTCGTATTCTTCTCTATGCTTTTTACTTCTGAAACACATCATCTTAGTCTTATTCACGTTCACTGTCAGACCCTTTACTCTCACATACTCTTCGAACACTCTCATCATCAGATTCGTCCCTCTTTTATCATATGCATATGCTAGTGGATACACTTTGCCTGTTCCTAATGTTGTCGCCCTTTCCCTTTCCTCTTTATCTTCTCCTCTGAGTCTGCCAGAAGAACACTAAATAGAAGTAGGCTCAACGGGCACCCTTGCCTGAGCCCCCTTCATGTCCAGAATTCTTCTCCTTTCTTTTCTTCTATCTTCACCCGTATTTTAGTTTTCAGGAATATTTCTTACATTCTCTCTATTAAACCTTATTCTGCTCCTCTCTCTTTCATGGCTGCCCATAACATTCTTCTGTTAACTAAGTCAAGTACTGCCTTAAAGTCTACAAACAGTGCCACTAATTTCCAATTCTTCCTCCGTAGGTTCCGATTGACTAAATAATTGAGCTCGTAGATGTTGTCTGTGGTCCCCATCCCTGTTTTGAACCCCATTTGGTTGTGTGGTATACTTCCCTTTTCTATCACCTGTCTTCCCAACTTCCTCCTAAGCACTTCCGCGTAAATTTTATATCCCACCGACATGAATGTGATACCTCTATGTTCCTCCACCCGTTTGCCCTCTGCTTTTTTAATCAGCAGCACTACCAGCTGTGGCCTTGTTTCTTTTTAGCTTTGTTATCGCCTCATTCACCTTTCCCCTACTAATCTCGTTTTCTGTATCCTTGTCCTCCGCTACCCTTTTTCTTCCTTCTCTCTTTACCCTATTTTCCACACCCTATTTATGCCCTTTCTTTCTCCTCTTTCCATGTTTATCTCTTCCCAATCCCTCCCTTCCTTTACCGTTTTCTCTACCTCTTCCATGTACTTCCATTATTTTCTTATATTCTCCTTCATCCTATCTTCACTTTCCTTGCATTCATCGTCCCACCAACCTCTCCTAACCCCCTCTCCTTCTCTCGGTCTCACCTCTTCCCTTACCTTGTCGATCACTCCTTTAAGTTTTTCTAGTAGCGTGTCTACTCCTTCCTCTTCCTGATCGAGAGGGTAAGAGATGAGGTAAGAGGAGGGCAGGGGATTTCGGAGGGATTCTGGATGGATAGGGGGTTAAGACAAGGGTGTCCGCTTAGCCCAACGCTTTTTGCGATTTTAATTGCGGATATGGAAAGTAGTCTGGAGGCCGGAGTGGTAGGAGGAGTCAGGATAGGAGGGGTAAGAATTCGGTCACTTGCGTATGCAGATGACATAGTGTTGTTGGCAAAAAACGAGGAGGTCTTAAAGGAAATGATGAAGAGGTTGAGAAGATACCTGGATAAGAACAGGTTAGAACTGAATGCGGAAAATTCCAAGGTTATCGTGTTCAGAAAAGAAGGGGGAAGGGATAAGGGATAAGGGAGGGGAGCGGAAGTAGAAGTGGAAGGGAAAGGCGGTGCAGGAGGTGAAAGAGTTTGTGTACCTGAGCTTCTTGTTTTGGAGGAATGGCGGAGTGGATGGTCACATAAAAGAGAGAGTGAGGAGGGCAAATGTGGTGATGAGGCAGGTGTGGGGGTTAGAAAAGAAGTTATTCGCAGATGATTTTGGAAGGAGAATGAAATTGTTTGATTCACTAGTGATAAGTGTGCTATTGTATGGAGTGGAGGTGTGGGGGTGGAAGGAAAGCGAAGAGGTAAATAGGACACAGGACAGGTATGTAAAGTGGACACTGGGGCTGGAAAGGAACACGCCTAATTATATTGTTAGGAGGGAGACGGGGAGAACGAGTGTAGGTATTCTAGCGGGGAGTCGGGCGTGTAAATATGAGGAGAAATTTTTAGGAGAGGGGGGAAGTAAGCTGGTTAGGGAGTGTTGATGGGAGAAGGAGAAAAGGAGAGGGGGTGGGAAGATAGAGGTTGAAAGAGAAAGATATTTTAGAACGAATGGACTGCAGATGGATGAAGTGAGAAGGATGCATGAGGAAGGAAGGAAGGTGTATGAGTTGGTAAAGAAAAACAGCATGGAGAGAGAGAAGACACCAGGGGAAGAGAGAATAAGAGAGACAAGGTTTAATGGGAACTATGTGTGGATTATGCCAAGGGCGAGAGCGCAATATTTGTGTGAGAAAGGAGAGAAAGGAAGTCAGGAGCTTATAGCGAGGATGAGATGTGGGTGCATGGAGGGTTTTAATAGGTTCTGGCTCGCTACCGAAAAGAGGATGTGTGAACTATGTGGGAAGGGGGAGGCAAGAGTGGAGCACTGGTTGGAGGAGTGCGTAGAGGTGGAAAGGAGTGGGATAAGCACGGAGGTATTGATGCATGAAAGGGGGGACAAAAGGGCAGTAGTATGGGTGAAGGGAGTCTTGGGTAAGATGGAGAAGAAGAGTCAATTTTTTAAGGCCAGCAGGCTGAAAAATAAACGTTTATCTATCTATCTACTCCCTATCTCCTCGTTTTATATTTTTTCTCTGAATTCTAATTACTTTTCCTCCCCCATCTGCCCATTTTCAATTTCCTTTCACCCTTTCTTTCCTTGTTCCCCCTACCGCGCTTTGACCCTCTACGTTTCAATGTCGTGATCACCAGAAACTACTCTGAGCCAATCTCATCGCCACTTTTTTATATAATTTCCCAAGTTGAACAACTTTGCTCTTTTGACTTATTTCGTATCTCGTCTGCTTATTGCAAAAAATACATATTCTCATTTTTACTGAAAAGGAATACAATTTTCTCTTCTCTATCATTAGGGCACAAGAAACACTTTTTTATAATAAATGCATCATATTCGTATAAGCTTACGAAAAAATTAAGAAAAAAGTAAACGATGGCCTTTTAGAGAAATTTGAGTTGCGTACTCAAATTTAACATTTCTAAAACTCATAACTGTAACATATTCATATATTATAACTTATTATAGGCAATGTGACATGCAAGCTGAAGAGAGCCTGTTAGAGTGGGGGGAGGGGGCTTTGGTGTGATAGTGGGGTGATAAGGACAATTAGCTTGTTGCCTATTATTATTGCTAAAATTTCCTAGCTCGAGGTGAGGAACTGAAATTTCTAAGTATCAACGCAAATACCAGAAGCGGACGCCAGAGGGCGCTAGACATAATGTTGTATGTTTGAAGCATTTAAAGAAGCTAATTTCTGTTTACTGGCCTAGAAAATTTTTAAATTATACTTTGAAAACAATTATTCATCTAGCATTTGTTATCCCGACTAGTGTGATAACCAAATTTTCATGTTATCATTATAAATATTAAAGCACTTTAGCAACAGCTTAAAAAACAGGCGTGTAGATTATTTCCGCCGGTAGTATATAATTATTTATTATTTTAATTATTATTACAATAATATCAATAGTTTACACTGTACCAAATATTTGATAAGCTTTGTACCTGGTTATGAAATACTTACTCGATATTTCCTTGGTGTAGCGATATACATCCCAAAACTTCTTTTGTGAGACGTTCATCGTCTTGAAGAGAACGGCATTCTGACATTTCGGAATTACCATTTTTGCCCTTCAGGATATTCTCGAGTCGATACCTGCTTATTTATAAATTATCATAAATAAAAAATGGGCAGTCCACGACTCGTCCTGAAACTTCCTTTAGGACAAAGTCGTACGCACGGTCTGGCCCTTGTGAACCGCCGTTGTGGCGGCAGGTAGTCCCTCACCACCAGCGCACTGGTTACAAAAAAAAATAATTTGAAAAGTCCCATAAACTTTTGGGTCCGCTCCGTATGTTGGGACTTACAGAGCTTTGAAATTGTATGTAGGTGAGTCTCTTTTGTGACAGTGTGCATGAATGAAGACTAGCGATCGTCGTGACCTTGGCGCTACAGGGGAAGTGGTTCTGACGATCGCTAGTCTCCATTCAAGCACGCCGTAACAAAAGAGGCTCTCCTACATACAATTTCAAAGCTCTGTAAGTCCCAACATACGTAGCGGGCCCAAAAGTTTATGGGACTTTTCGACTTATTTTTTTTATTCTACCCGTCCCTACAAGGATAAGGATAATGGATGCGAACCATGGAGTACTTCGCGGTATGTATAGAAAATAATATGAATTAGTTCACGGATATAGGTTTTCCCGATAAAGAAAAATACTAAACTCTGTTCAGCGAGAGAATACTCAACGTCGCATAGTTTTTTCAGGAAAGGGGGAAGCAAATCCTGATGTCCTCCTCTCGGGATAATCGGCCGTGAAATTTGAGAGAGGCCATACATTTTGAAGGAAAGGATTTCTTTAAAGTGGAAACTTGAAAATCAGTCAACCACGCCTAAACTCCACACTTTTATTACAGTCTGCGCTAACTGGACGAAAATTCGTCTTTTGCGTTGAGTATTCTCTTGCTGAACAGAGTATAGAGGGGTAACAGTGCGCTAGTGGTGGAAGACAGCCTGCAGTCACCACAGGTGGTGCACAAGGGTCAGACTGTACGTACGATCTCGACCTGAAACAGATATGAAAACGAGAAGTGGATCGCCCAAAAAAAGAATAAAATAAGGTAGCAAGTAATATTTTTTTAATAAAATAGAATTTCTTACTGAAGAATTGCGAACATTCCACAAATATGTTCAGTGTATACTACATACATTGTATCAATAGTTACAGATGTTGTTGCATTTAATAGAATCGTTAAATGTTCATGAATTGTAATGTGATAGTAATATGTATCTTCATCAACAAAATAGTTTGATTTATAAGTCCTTTTTCTTGGCCTTGTCTCATTTAAAGGTTTGATAATATTAAGAATTTGTGGTATGTAACCAGTAATTATATATAGAATCAATGTGAAGTACATGTAAACTATAAAATAATAAAGTTTTATTTTTTCAATTTGTAATCATACACTAGGATACCTCAGGAAATCCTTTTTTTGAGATTCTCTAAAACCTTGAAGCGGAAATTTTCTTCTCTGTTGAAAAAATGTTCCCTTATTATTGCCAGATTTTTAAGAAAATATTTGGAGGTCGCTATTAAGGTTCTTATGCCAAAAATTCGAGTTCTTAAAGTTTTTTAATTTTCATTTCTACAATTTTAACTATCCCATCTTGTCAGTGTTACCTTATTTTTTATATTTGCTAGCATAATCAGGCGCGATACGCGCGCGTGTAGTTCTTCCATTCGAGGAAAAAAATAATTGATAATACAAGATAAAAAATTCGAATATCTATTCATTTTTAAGTTTATTTATTTCTTTTTAAGGTTATATAAATTTAACTTTTCTATGATTCTTGAAGAAATTCAAAAACATTTTTGAAGCTTCAAGACATGTTCAAAAAGTATCTAGAAAATTTTAAAGAATGTTATTTTTTGTTTTGAAGGATTTTACAAATTTTTAGGAAGAATCATAGTCAGTTTCAGAGATATTTAGGGCTTATAGAAGTTTAAAAAAAAAACATATTTTGCAAATATATAGAAATCTTCCAAAATTGAAAAAATTGCCTCGAAACTCTCCAAATTCTTTTTTAATAAATTTTAATGTTTTTATACTCTTGAAGCCTTTCAAAATTCTTCAAAAGCTTCTAAGTTTAAAATTATTTTTGAATCTTTTTCAAACTTTTAAATATCTCTCATGCTTACTCTAATTGTATCAAAAATTTTGTAATCTAAAAATATTGAAAATTTTTGCTTTAAAATCTGCTACAAACTTCTTCTAAATGTTAAGAAATTAATTAAAATGTTTTGAAATCTTTTTCAGTTTTCTTTGAAAATTAATTTTTTAGAATAAAATATCATTTAAAAATTTCTCTGGAATCTTAAGAAAAACGTTGTATTCTCTTCAAACCTTTTAAAATGATTTAAAAACTTGTTTTTCTCGAATACCTTCATCATTTTCTTTTTATAACGAAAAGAATTTGAGGGTCACATTTTACTCTGATAAATGATTTACTGTATGGTACAAGACAGGATTGTTATAATTGTTGAAATAAACATTTAAAAACTTTAAAAATTCAAATTTTTGACAAAAAACCTCCATAGCGGCTTCTAAATATTTTTTTATAGTCTGGAAAAGATAGAGGATCATTTGCTAGCCAAAAGAAAGAAATTTCAAAGTCATGGTTTTAGAAAATCTGAAAAAAAAGGATTTCATGACAAGGACCTATAAACATAAGACTTGTCCCTTACCTACGTATATCAATGATAACTTTCTTCCTTTATTGACAAATTTTTGAAAGATGTTAGCTTCTGGTCCAGACACTAATGTCCAGTTTGATTTTATTTCATCCAAAAGGTATTTCATCTGCCAAGAAAAAATTGCATTATATAACTAAAAATTAGTAATATTTAAAAAATTACATAAAGCTTAGAAAAAACGTTACCTTTTTTGAATAAATAATAGAATTGAATAATTTTGATAAACACATTATACCCATACAGATTGCTGTCAAAATGTTAATTGAGTCATCGAAATTATTTGAAGTTACGATACCACAAATCTGCCAATGACGTAATTATTTAATTAAAATAAATGTTTATTTATTCCGAATAAAATTGGAATATACTCGCATTTAGAATTCAATGTTCTAAGTGTAACAAATTTTTTGTTTAATTTTAAATAATAGGAGTTTTTCAAATTTTTGAACCAATTATTAATAATTTCGAATTGAAAGCCCTTGAAATTATGAAAAAATATATTGGACGATTTTAAATTGAAAACGTTCCAAACGAAACAATTTTAAATTACAATCTTTTAAAATGGAAAAATTGGAGACTAAAATTTTTTGAATTGGAAAATTTTATGCGAAAGGAGTTGAAATGCTGTCCAAGCTTAAACAATTTTATTCTGAATTGAAGAATTCAAAATTGCATGAATTCAGATAAAATTGCGAAAATAGTACAACTTAAAAATGTTTGAAATTAAGTAATTTCAGATTAGAATTTGAAAAATGAGATCATTTATAAATTAAAGGAATTCAAATTCTATTATTTCTAATTAAAAGCGTTCAACATTGAAAACTTTCGGATTTAGATAATTTTTAATAATATTAGATTTTGATATTCTAACTTATTTTGTTTTGATTTTAGTCAGTTATAAATCAATTATTTTCAGATTTGAATATTCTAAATTTTTTTTTTTCAATTTTAAGGGTAGACAATTGTCTGGTTTTTGAAAATTTTAAAAATAAGAGAATATTACATTTTCAGTTCAAAGGATTTTGAATTAAATGCCCCCAGAATAAACTCCAAACCATAAAAAATCAAGAAAATAATTTCTGAAATTCAAGCTTCAAAACTGAGGAGATTTTAGAACCATAGGCATTAAAAGTTGAATTATTTTTAATTTCACAATGTTTCAATATATTAAACATTTCAAACACAACTCAATTTTAATTTAATTTTCAGTGTAGTTTTTGAAAATTGCCTGATTTATAGTTGAAGATTTTAAAGAAATTATTTAAAATTTTTAAATATTTGTTCGGAAAATTTTTTGAATGAATAATAATTCCAAAGTAAAAATTTCAGATGGTTTAATTTTTATCTACTTTGATTCAATATCTTGGAACATATTCAAATGAAAAATAATTCAATTTTTAATGTCTAATTGTTTAATTACAAATCCTATGAATTGAAGATTGTGCAACTATCAAGTATTTCAAATTGATATTCTATGATTTCAAAGAATGAAAAAAATCAGACAATTTTCGACTTTTAAAATTAAAACCAATAATTAAAAATATTTAAATCTAAAATAATGAAATTTAAATTTGACTAAACTGGCTTTTGGCACTTTCAAAATTAATGAATTTAAACTTGTAGCGTTAAAAACTAATTAAAAATAATAAACTTAAAAAATTAAATTAAAAAAATCGCGAGACAAAAAACACCCGAAAAGCGAGCGGAAACATTAGGATCTTCAATGTGGATAGAATTAATTAATCATAGATTATTATATATTACCAGTGTGAAAAGGAAAGAACTAATCATGATAGTAATAAAAGCAGAAATAATAATCCTTTGATATATGGACTGATAAGGCCATTGTCCAATACAGAACATTAATACTTTATTGAGTCTAAAATAACTTGAATCGAAGATGTCCATCGTTTGAAGGTTTTGATCTAACTGAGGCTCGCGTTTGTTACAGTATGAAAAAAAATTCATATGTATAGCTTGAGAAAATATTTATGAGAATCCTCCTTTGAAGTGTAATTATCCTATGGCTTTATTACGCTACGCGAGTCCCTTTCGACGAACTCGTGAATTTAATATCTCATAAGAGAGATATAATAACAGACTTAGTTTCCTTCGCTCGTATTTCGTGGAGACATTTTAAAATATTCATGAATCTATACATTTTCAGAATCTTATTGTTAGCACCTATAGGTGAGAATTTTTTCCTTTGGAAAGACACGACAAGTCTCGAAGGGTTCATATTGATTAGTTCATCCTGATATACTATAACTGCAGTAGCTTTTCATTCAAAAATGCAAAATTGCATTTTTTTTTTCAAAAATGCAAACGAAATTTTTTATCGTTTCAAAAATTTTGGCAAAAAGCATAGCAGGATAAGAATGTATGTGGTGCAATGAGTTGACATTGATATGAGAATACGTTTTTAAAAATATTATCACTGAAACAAAATTTTATTTGAGTTATGAGGGTAGCAAGAAAAATCGAAAAACGATTTTTTCTTGCAAAACCGGCTGAACCCATTTTGATGAAAAAATTTGATATGGGCTCCAATGCTACAATATAACTATTTTTCCTAATAATGACGTATGGAAATTTTCCATAGTTGCACACATATAAGGTCTTTCGTTTACTACAAATATTTGATGCCAAACTGGGCTATGAATCCCTAAAAATATCGAAAATGTTTTAAATTTGTATCCATTACAGACTACAACTGATCCAGTCCTTATAAATACTTACCAGAAGAAAATACCAGACAACAAAAAAAGAAAGAAAATTATATGTTAGCTATGAAAGGCTTGCAAAAAATTCGAGACGGAGGTTTTGCTTTTCAAGTCGACGTTGCAACAGCTTACAGAATAATTGACGTGAGTTTTTTTATTCATAACCTTTCAAAATATTTTAGCATAAAACTCGATAATAATTATTCAAACTATTCATAGTTAAGGCAAAAATTATTAATTTTATACGTGCGAAGACTTTAGTACAATAAGAAATGGATTTTTTGACGTTGATTCAAAATAACAGTTAATAATCATCAATATGTTTGCAAAGTAATTTTTCAAGAAATTTCCGGTAACGATCCATATTCTTTTGTCATACTGTACAATGAAAGAATCTTTTGAAATACTGAAGTCAAAATCAAAATAAATCGTAAAAATAGTAATTTTTTCATGATTATTATCAAATATTTTTATTTTTTATTCTGCATATATTTCAAAAACTTTTTGTTTGATCATGGTCGCATGTTCTGTCACGCTACTTTAAGCAAATTTTTTTAATTTGATATCCTTCACAAATACATTCCTTGATCTCTTAGTTTATTATAGTTTCATACTCTCTTCAGTTATCCATAATTAAAAATAATATATTTCAGGCGGTTTGGAAATTTTTCGATTTCAAAAATCTCATTGTCTTAAATGGCAAACTTTTTGGCAATCTCCTAGCAAAAATGATATATTGAATTTTTAATTGGGAAACTTTTTATTAGAAACTATTTATTACAATAAACTTCTACGGAAAAATAAATATGCGATTTCACAGAAATTTAACTGTTTCCAAGAAAACACACTTCCACTGTGACTGCAAAACATTGACCTTTAAAAAAAATTGTTACTTCTGAGTAATGGTTTGGTATACATTAATATACATTCATTCTATAAAAAAATGTCTGAATTATTCAAAAATTTGTTAATGTTTATTTAGACTCAGACAAGTAATTGAACATGGAACAGCAGAGCGCTTTAAACAAGTTTGGAAACGTAAGCGACCAAAATAGCCCCTAGACATTTTTATCCAGAAATAATATGCACAGGATTATTTCTATAATATGAGGAGAATATTCTCCATATCAAATCTTATTTTCAGAAATTAGAAATTCAATGAAATCGATAAGCAAAATGTATGAAAACGTAAAATTTCACCAAAATCGACCTTGATAAAAACTAGCTCACATATTTTTTAGGTGGATGATAAGGTAAAAATACATTTGAAAGCACAATAGGAATCTTTAAAGCATAGAAATGTGTATTTTTTTATGTATTTCGAAATTGAAGATTTTTTCGTTCACCCAGTATGAATATTTTTCATTTATTCCTTATGGAGAATATTTTCCTTCTATTGTAGAAGAAATGCTGTGCATATTATATCTGCAAGAAAAAATATTTAGGGACCTAAACGAACTATTCATTGTGATGTAATTATAACAATTTTCTTTCTAGAGGTGAACTAATTTTTATTTTTATTAATGTTGAAAACTGCGAAAACTCCTTTTCAGACCTACAGCGGTCTAACGAAACCTTTCAACAATTTAAAAGAAAAGGTAGTATTTTTTCACCACCAGGAAGAAATTTAAGGGGGGGGGGGGGCTTAGCAAAATAAAAACTTTTTTTCGCATCCTAATGTATACATATTATCACTTTTAATTAAAGTTGAAAAAGTAATGAATAAGAATAAAATATGTCTAAATGTGCATGATCATTTTTAAATGCGGAAACCAGGAAACCCGAAAAATTGAACATTTTTGGCACTTTTTCTAACAGGGGATTTTTTACATTTGTAATAAAAAATCTATATGCAATAGGCTTCTAAATTTGTGCAGGAGATAATTAAATTCTTATTTTTTCTTTAGTTCAATGAAAATAAAATATTTGTTCCTTTTATTTATACATGGTTCAATGGGCGGGAATGCCCGTCAGGAATCGAAGGAACAATCGAGGGAATCCCGCCTATGTAAGTAGTAGCGACAGACTGTTGTCAGGCACAACTTTAGTACGGCTGCAGCAACTTCAAGTCTAAAAAAAACAGCCCGAACGGTAGAGTTGTGGACAAATTTTAAAAACCCGAACCCGAAGGGTCGGGTCAAGACTTATCCGGGTCGAACTTCGGGTTCGCAGCTCGACCCGAAAACCCTAATAGGCCCGGAAGTTCAATGAAGAAATTTCCGGTAACTTTAGCCATAATTTATGGTAAATTACCATAAAATACCGGAAATTTTCAGTAATCTCTAAACATTTTCAAATTATACTTTCGGGTCTCTCTCTGAAGTCATTTTGCACATCACCACCCAACGGAAAAATAGTAATTGTCCCGTAATAAAAATATACATTTTTCGAGTAGTAATACTATAGATTACACTAAATCTCATGGTTGATGCCAGCTCTTTAACAACTGATTATTTTTTTAAATAGCAATTGATCGGGCAGTGTATAAACAATTGGGCCCGAAAATCTCATTTTGTCTGAAAAAATTATCCGCAATTCATATGTCCGCGGTGTTAGAAAATTTGTGTTTGCAGGTAGTAGAATTAATTTCCCCCTTACCTTAAATTCTTTGGAATTCGCCATTAATTATCATGAATTCACCTTGAATTCTGTGGAATTCTTTAAAAGTTATTTGAAATTCATCCTAGATTCTTGGAATTCATGAGGAATATTCTCAAAATATTTACAATTTATTTCAATCGTTTAAATACCTCGAAACTCACCTTTGATTACTTGAATTTATGGAATTATTTTAAATTCACAATTCACTAGAAATTCTACGCAATTCAAAATTATTTCTTTAGAACCATGATTAAATATAAATTTTTGGAACTGGCTAATAAAACTTTAGAATTCACCAGAAATTCATCTATTTATTAGGATTTTTTGAGAATTGACTAGAAATTCTGTAGAATCCGTCATTAATTCTTTTGAATTCAATTTTTTTTAATTCCCTGGCAAATTTGTTAATTTACCTTGAATTCTTCGAAATTTTTAGAAATCACTAGAACTTCTGTAGAATTCATAATTAAATCTGAGGTATTCCCCTAGAATTATTGTAATTCACAATCAAATCTTAGGAATTCACAATTAAATCTTTGAAATTCACGAATATAACTTTAGAATTCAATATGAATTCTTTGGATTTCACAATGCACTTTTCGAAATTCTCCATAAATTCATTGAAATTTATTAAAATTCTTCAAAATACTTAAAAATGAATCTGAAAAAAAAATAATTCCTTTAAATTCTTTCTTTTCAAATGAACTAATCAAACTTTAGAATTCACTATGAATTATTTGGAATTCGCAATTATCTCTTTGGAATTCACCACAAATTCATTAGATTTCATCACTATTGATTCTTGACATTCTTCAGAAGGAATTTCAAAATATTTATAATTCTTTTCAATTCCTTATAGTCCTCGAATTTCACTTTAAATTATTTGAGTACAAACGTTGCTCTGGAATGCACTAAGGGGGAGAAGGCTTTTTAAAATTTTCTTTTTTATCAGTAATGTTTACAAAAATATTGCAATAAATTTTATCATGAAAAAGAGCTACTTATTTGGAAATTTTGATTTACAAAAGTGATAATGTTATATGATTATTTAACTGATCGCACCTACAGTGTGAATAAATTGATTTAAAATATATTTTGTAGCCAATAACGAGCTTCTCATCAAACTAATTAGTTAAAGTGTTAATTCTGTAAATAACTGCAATTTCAGGCTTTTTGTGAACTTCATTATTCTAGTATTTTCCCCCCATTATTTGTGACGTTCATTCCTCTTTATTTCTTCATTGTTAATAAAACAATTGTTCATATTGCGTAGTCAATAAAAACCATATAATTAAACTGATTACGCGAAATGTTAATTTTTTTAATAATTAAAATTTTTCGCATTTAATAAACTTCATTATTGTTAAATTCCTTCCCAGTTTTTTTAATTTACTTTGAATTCTTTGGAATCCAGTAGAATTTACATGAAATTCTATTAACTTCAATATTAATTCTTTGGAATTCATAATTAAATTTGAGCAACTTACCTATAATTCTTTAGATTTATATAGAATTCATTAGGACAGTCTATAGAATTTACCATACATTCTGGGAACTCGCTAAAGAAACTTTAGAATTAACCATAAATTCTTGAAAAATTCACGATAAACTTTTCGGAATTTACCTTAAAATATCTAAGTTCATCGATTAATTTAAAATTCTTCAGAAATCACTACAAATTCTATAGAATTCACCATGAAGTCTTTGGAATTCTTTTTGATTTACCGTGAACTCTTGGAATTCACAAAACAAACATAAGGATTCCCTATGAATTCTTTGAAATTCACAATTAATTCATTGGAATTCTTCATAATACATCATAAATTCTTTGCTTTTCTTCTGAATTAATTAACTTAAAATATTTATATTTCCTTTCAATTCCGTAGAGCTCAGGCAATTCACCTTAAATTATTTTAATTCATTGACTTTTTTGGAATTCACCTAAAATTTTGTTAAATTCCTTTGAAATTTGTGGAATTTATCTTGAATTCATTGGAATTCACCATGCATTCAGCTGAATTCTTTTTAATTCATTCTAAATTCTTTGTCACACTTCGGAATTATCCTTCAAATATTTGTATTTACTTCAAATTCCTCAAAGCCTTCGGAATTCACTTTAAATTTTTTGAAATCATTGACTTTTCTGGAATTCACCTAAAATTTGTGTAAATCCCTTGAAATTTGTGGAATCTACATGAGTTCTTTGAAATTTTTGGGAATTTATTAGAAATTCTATAGAATTCACGATAAAATTTTAGGAATTCACCTTGAATTGTATGTAATTCTTTAGAATTCACTAAGAATTCTAAGGATTTTACTATGAATTCTTGGAAATCATGAATGGCATATAAAATTACTGACATTCTTTGGAATTCATCATGAGTTTGGAATTCACAATGAACTATTCAGGATTCACCCCAAATTTATTGGAATTACCGAAAATTTCCGGAAAATCGAAAAATTTGTAGACACTTCAAATTTCCGTAAATTGAAACAATTTTAGAAATTTACGTACTTTTCAAAATTTTCGCTAATTTATAAATTTTCAAAATTTCCAATAAGTCCGTTATACCATTAAACCATTTCCCTTTCAGGGTAGGCGTGACACTACCCGATTCGGGTAGTGTTTCTAGGTTTTTCTTGTAGTTATAAATAACTACAAGTGTGGGCTCACCACACCCACGATGTGCCAACAGCACTCATGTCAGTATTCTTGAATGGTCACCCATCCAAGTACTAACCGCGTCCAACGCTGCTTAACTTCAGTGATCTGACGAGAACTGGGTTTTTCAGCGTTGGTTGGCCGTAATTTCAAAAATTTCCTTAATTTATATTAAAATTGAAATAAAGTTTCTACAATTTCTCCATATAAACAGAAATCGTCTATGTGTTACAAAACAGTATAATATTTTATCTTATTTATTTTGTTATTGGTATATTATATTTTATTGCAGTCTTCTTTTTTCCTGTTATTTATCACAATAATTGCTCTTTATTCCTTCATTTTCATTAACACTGTGAAGAAAGAAAATGCTTTCTGGATGCTCTGAAAAATAATTATTGTCTTTTATTTAAAAAATAATTATTATTATCTACTATTTTTCTAAATTTCTTAATTTCATTTAAACAATAAAACCTAAATTAAAAAGTAAGGTGCATAAATAGAAATTTTGATAATTTTGTCACCAAGCTGAATGTTTGCAATGAGAGTACAAAAACACCTCCTGCTCGAAAACAACATGGACGAGAACTTCTAACCATCAACAATATAAAAAGTTTTTGGGTTTTTAATGGCATCCGGTACCACTGCGAATTATAACTGAAATCAAAATTTTTTTCATAAATATGATTATAGACTCGGACATTTTTCAAAGATCATGCAGAATTTTTCTGAAAAGTTAAACTAATAATTCGAAAAGAAAAATTTCTTACAGCGAGTTGACAATATTTTCACTGGCGTCTATTATTTTTTGACCTGGCAAGCAGAGGTAAAAAGTGAAAACTATTTGGCTCACTATGTACGGACAGAATTGCAGGAATTCATCTATTACGCCTAACTTTAAAATAGTCTACAAAAAAGGAAGTGGTGTAATTATTGATAGAAGTGGCAGTTCGCCATCCGAAAGAAGCAAAGAAAATTTCAATTTGTAAGTTCAGTACTTTGGAAATTCATAAAATTTTCCCTATGGGCTAAAAAGTTAGGGTAAATTTTTCAGAGGTACAAGTTTCAAAATCGTGAATTTTATAATTTCTTGTTAACGATCTTAATTTTTTTTTCGGTTCAAACTATCAAGAGATTTCAAGTTCGACATGTTTACAGTTCAACAAAGATGTGCAAATAATTACATTAAGCAAAATGTTTTTTGTACATGCTGAAAAAAATCCAATATTTACCCACATATTTCTGTTTATTTCTAATTTTAAACGACGTGTGAGGACCCGAAATTCGGGATGACTAGTGCAATATTTTTCATAAGCTTGGCAAGTCGTCCCGAATTTTGGGAACGAATAGTCCATCCCCTTTTCCAGCTTCCGTAATTTTTCGGGACGACTAGACACAGCCAATTTCAAATCGTTATTTACTAATGAAAACTGAACATGAACAAAATTCACCATAAAAGTTTAGCGCGCAAAAAAATTTCATAAATTTTCTTAATATTGATATTCTTTATAACTCTGATGCTTTGAATAATTTCAGCATTTTCACTCCGCCTTCCAATAGGTAGCTCTTAAAATATACAATTTATTTATGATTGAAGAAGCTTTTTTAAAAAATTTAAATGTAGCTAATACAAATACAATGTGATATTTTGTTTGTTCATTTTTAATTTTATATATTTCATATTCTTTATCTTAATGATTTTTAGTATGAACAAAATTTCATTACCACGTATCCGGTTATGCTCAGTAAAATCATACTGAGTCCAACTTGAAAAAATAAAGATGCTGAGAAAGCCGCATCAAGCTTTTTCGCATATCTTTTATAATAAATAAAATTAAGAATATTGCATCCATTGGTATTAACGTACACAGTGAAGGAAAAAAGTTTCTGTGGGCAAATCAATTTTTAGCCTAACTCTATTCATTCGATTTGGATCCTTTTTTTAAAATGAAAGCTTTTTAAATTTTACAAAGATTAGCATGTTTGGATTTTTCATAAGAAATTTGGTTCATTTTTTATATAAGAACAAAGTTAACGTCTTTTTCAACTTTTCAGAAGAACTATTTTTTTCTAAAGATTTTCAGATTTATCGAAAAAGGTTTTATATCTGCGCTAAAACTATAATAATTTCCAGAGTGTTAGATTAATTTTGATATAAGATGTGAGAGAAATGAATATCTTTTCGATGACTATTTGCTATGATAATTTATCAATTCACAAGAATTATTATTGAATTAAACAATAAATATTTTTTGAATAATTAACAATTGTTCTCAATTCGAACAGTACCATAGCGAAGATTCATCGTGAAAACATTCTTAACTGATTCGCAAAAAAAAATTTAGCGTATTCTTTGCAGAATATAGACAAAATCTGAATATGTTTATGAATATTGTTTAAATAATTGATAATTGTTCTTAATTTGAGAAATATCATAGAAAAGAATCGTCGGAAAAACATTCTTAGTCGATTTCGTAAACAAAAATTTAGCCTATTCGTTCGAAAATAGTCGAACTCTAAATTTGTTTAAATAATTAATCATTTTTGTAAATTTGAAAAACAGCAAAGAGTGATTGAAAAGACATTCTTAGTTGATTCCGTAATAAATTGAGCCTATTCGTTGAAAAGTAGCTAAATCCTGAATTTGTTTATAAAAATTGTTTATATATTTGCCAAATAGCATCCATTTTCAATTAATCTTGTTGAAACATTAATTTCTCTCGCATTTTTTACTAAACCTCTGAATTCAGTGCAGCTATCAGATCTTCTTTCATAAACCTGAAAATCTTATTCATAAAAAGTTGAAAAAAATGTCAACTTTGTTGCTAAATGAAAAATTAACTTTCATCAAAAAAACCTCTAAATCGAATGATTAGTGTTAAAATGTATCTGTCGACAGAAACTTTTTTTGCCCTACTGTGACCGGCGAAAATTATCTACACGACTATTTTTTTGAGCTGTTGCTGAAGCACCTTAATTTTCATAATAATAATCAAATGATTTTTTTTTCTGAAATGAGTACGAAACCTAATAAAATTATACGTCTAATCAGCAAAATTTGATGGCAAAACGCCAATTAATTAAAAAAATATTTCAAAAAAAACGACAAATTTAGATGTTTGAGAAAAATCGGAATAACTGTAGAAATAATTAACATTTTTCAAAAGTTTTTTTAGAATTGACTGAATTAATTTCAAGTCAGGCAGTCTGTGCATGTTGAAGCCACAGAATCGCTTCGGGACGAAATATGTTCTTTTTAAAGGGATTTAGACGACCCGCATTTCACCGATTAGACGAATTTTTTTTTTGCTAAGTTCTGAGTATTAGATCTTTTAAAAATGATGACCAAGCTTATAAAAAATTTCTTGTCATTTTTTTAACTCATGCAGCAATTACACTATTTTTCAATTTTCTCTAAAAGGCCATCATTTAATTTTTTCCTGACTTTTTTTCTGAGTTAGTACTAATATGGTTTATATACTTTAAAACGATAATTGGATTTATTTGTATCAAAAATTAAAATTTGCATTTTTTCGCAATAACGAGATAGGATACGAAAAAAGTCAAAACAGCAAAGTTATTCAACTTTAAAACTTCTAAAAAAAGTTTCTAAGCACTAAGTCGGTTATTGTATTTTTCTTAAAATAATAAAATTTTCTCAATATTTAGTAAAAAAAATTTGATGTATAAATTTAGAAGATTAAAAAGTTTTGTTTACAACATTTTATTGTTAAGAAAAAACAAAACAATTATAGCTCAGTTTATTCATATTATAGCTAGAATTCATAACAAACGCAAGATAGAGAAAAGTGCTCGGAAACTTTTTTTTAGAATTTTTGAAGTGAAACAACTTTGCGCTATGACATTTTTCGTAACTCGTCTCCTTATTGCAAAAAAATTAGAATTTTTCCTAAAAATTAATCCAATTTTCTCTTTTCTAACATTAGGGCACGAGAAACACTCTTTTAAAATAAATGCATCATATCAGTACCAACTTACAAACAAAAAAATAAATAAAGCGATGGGCTTTTAGAGAAATTTGAGTTTAATGATTTTCCGAAAAATCGCCGCTAATTTATCAGTTTTTAAGTTTTTTTAAATGTTGCTAAAGGATTTTGAATTTGAGCGAAGAGATCTATCAGAATCAAGAAGAATAGGTCAAATATCAACATTGCTTCAAATACAGCAACACTTTTTAAAAAATGTCAAGAAATTTTTTATAAACGTTTCTTCAGATGAGAAATTGGTAACTTGATTTGACTTTAAAGGCTCATCGTGAAGAATACTGTGAACTTTAAAACTCAAATCAAGTTAACAAATTTTTGCCTGGAGATTGAAGAAAAGTCTTGATCATTATTGCTGAAATTTCCTATAGCGATTGTTGAGACCACGTGGTGACTTGAGGTTAGGAAGAAAGAAAGGATAAAATGAATATACAGCACTATATACTTTATTTAAAAAAATTAATTATCTCAGTACTAACTTATTCACTTGTGTTTACATACTGATAACTTAAATTAGGTTGATTTTAATTGTTGGCGCCAATACCAGAAGCGGAGGCCAGAGGGCGCCAAAACTAGCGGTAAATTTGAAAGCCTGCAGTCTAAAAGCTGTGTGAAAGTTGAGAAAATTATAAAACATGTTACAGTTCTACTGTTGAGCTTTGCAGAATCGATAACAATTTTATTTAATAATTTAAAACATTGGATAAAATTAAATGTTGTTTGTTTAAGCAATTGAAAGAAGCGAATTTCTGTTTACTGCCCTAGAACATTTTTAAATTATATTTTGCAAATAATAATTCATCTAGCAGTTGTTAGTTAGTCTTTCATCATTTCATATTCCTTAACAAATTTTTAATTTCTAAAAAAGAAGTATCCCGGCTAAAAAAAAAATTCAAAACAATAATATTTTTATAAATTTTACTGAAATTGATTAAAATATAATAAATTTACCTCTAGCTTATTAGACGCAGAATTTTATTACCTTTTGTGCTATTATGAAGAGCAGATTTTCACGTTATCATTAGAAAAATTAAAGCACTTTAGCAACAGCTCAAAAAACAGGCATGTAGATTTCCGCCCATAGTATATAATTATTTATTACTTCAATTATTATTGCAATAATATGAAAAGTTTACACTGCACAGTATATTTTATCAATTTTGTACCTGGATATGAAATACTTACTCGATATTTCTTCGGTGTAGCGATATACATCCCAAAACCTCTTTTGTAAAACTTTCATCGTTTTGAAGAGAACGACGTTCTGATATTTCGGAATTACTATTTTTGTCCTTTAATATATTCTCGAGTCGATACCTGCAGATTTATAAATTATTATGGACCAAAAAAGGGGCTAAAAAATGACTCGTCCTCACACCTGCTTCAAGACGAGATCGTACGCACAATCTAGCCATTTTAAATTAATTTTTAAAAATCCATCGCCGTTGTGGCAGCACGCATTCCCCCACGGGCTATGGTCAATTCCACCCCAGCTACCTGCGTACGGTTCCCCCACTACGCGGCTTCCCCTCGCGCAGCCGAACTGCTGCCGCCGAGCCTGGTCAGCGTGAGTCCTTTGTACCCAATGAGGACGAAAATGCTGAATATATCATTTTTTAAATTTGATACTTGGTAATTTACAAATGTAATATTTGAATTCTGTGATTTATAAAGATTCCAACGATGTTATTTGACTTAAAGTTGTGAAAATCAAAGAATAAATGTTTAAGTTTATGTGAAATTTTATGGAAAATTGTTCATTTTACTGTATTTAAATCAAGTGCAATAGTTCCAGTTTATTGGTGGAATATTTTAATTAAGCCGGGGAAATTCCGAAAACTGAAATTTGGCCAGATTTCAAAACTTATTAGCTAACATTGAAAATTTGATTTATTTAAGAAACAATCGCATTTCTAAAAATTATCCTTGAATAATTTTGCACTTCTAGTGCAAAAGTATGAATAGTCGGGTATACTTCCGAAAAGGTCACCCAAGAATATTGACTTGATACTTGGCCTAGGGATTCCTTTTAAACCCTAGTTGAACGCACTAACAGGATTTTGGCGCAGGTCAATATAAACGAAGTCATTATTAATTATTAATAATACTTAATAATAATTTTTTTTGGACGTTGGAAAAGGTGGTCGGCGTGAGTGGATGTGGACTACACTCTCTCCAACCACTCACGCCGAACCATTTTCCAACGGCAAAAAAAAATCCTTTTAGTGCGTTCAACTAGGGTCTAAAAGGAACCCCTCGGCCAAGCATCAAGTCAATATTCTTGGGTGACCTTTTCGAAAGAATAGCCGAATAGTCGCATTTCTAGCCCAATTTGGAAACTCATTAACAAACATAATAAATTTTGTTTATTGCTTATCCAATCACACTGATAAAAATTATCCTTTCAATAGTTTGCCTTAAGGCCATGTGACGAGTGGGTCACGTGACCGGTTTCCTACGTTACCGCCACTTTTTTTATTGGTCAACTTCTTTTCACACGAATAGCCACATCCAGTTGAAAATTTGGGATAATAAATAAGAAGCACTAAGAAAGGCGACTCTGGTCCTAAATTTTAATAATCATGAAAAACGCAAAAAAAAATTATTTAAAAAAAAAACATCTTTTTTCATAATTATAAAAATTTAGGACCAGAGCCGCCTTTCTTAGTGCTTCTTATTTATTATCCTAAATTTTCAACTCGATGTGGCTATTCGTGTGAAAATAAGTTGACAAATAAAAAAAGTGTCAGTATGGTAGGAATCCGGCCACGTGACCCATTCGTCACATGGCCTTAAGAAGTTTATTTTTGTTTCATACAAAAAATGAATAAAACAAATAAAAATTATACATGATATTTTCCATTATATGTATAACTTTTTTGCCTGGCATACTATGAAAAATATTATGCAATTTGATTATATGAGTTCATTAAAAATACTATTTTAACACACAGAAAGCAGAATCAAAAGTTTTTTCATCAATATGTTTTAGTTACGAGTGCAGGAATATCACTCGCAGTTACAATTACCTGAAATTTAAGTTACATTCGTAAGTAAAAAGTGCTTGAGTGTTAAAAACTAAACGAATCCGAACGGACCATAACAAATATTCACAAATCAAAGCTAGATTTTCAAACTGCAGGTTATAATAGGAAATATAATAGGAACATGTGCTAACTAAAATTCACATAATTTTTTCATGCTTTATTTGGATTCATTTGATTTTTAACATTAAAGTACAATTAAATTACAAAATTTAACTTAAATTTCACGTACTGGTGACTGCGAGTAATATTCCTGCACTTGTAACTGAAAATATATTTACGAATATCCTTTTTCATCAGTTTTGTATGTGTTAAAATAGTATTTTTAATCAATTCTTATAAACAAATTGCATAATATTCATCATAGTATCTCAGGCGGAAAAGTTATACATAGTGGGAAACATTTTGTATAATTTTCATTTGTTTTATTTATTTTTTGTATGAAACAAAAACAAGCTTTTTAAGGCAAACTACTGAAAAGAATAATTTTGAGAAATATGATTATTGGTTAGGCAATAATCAAAATTCATGATATTTGTTAATAAGTTTCCATATCGGGCTAGGAATGAGACTATTCATACTTTTACGCTAAGAGAGCAAAATTTTTTGAGGGTAATTTTGAGAAATGCGACTGATTGTGAAATAAACCAAATTTATGATGTTGGTTAATAAGTTTTGAAATCTGGCCAAATTTTATCTTTCGGAATTTTCCCAAGTTAAGCAAAATATTTCACGAATAAATTAAAGCTACTGCAGTTGACTCTAGTAAAATATACTGAGAAAATTTTCCATGAAATTTCACATAAACTTGAACATTCATTCTTTAATTTTCAACTCTTTAAGTCAAATAACATATCCTTAGAATCGTTCTAATTCGCAGATTTCGAATATTATATTTGTAAATTACCAAGTGCTAAATTAAAAAAGTGTTATGTTTCGCTGAAATATAATCGAGTCGCTGAATCGGGAATTTACTATTCAAAATCACCTACAGCCTACAATTCTTAACCGATTTTCAATTTCTTTTCTAAGAAGTGATCAGCGATAGTTGCACAAGAGTGTCTATGGATTCGCTTTTTTAATTTTTGTCATTTTCTATTTTTTATATAAATAAACAAAGAGCGAAAATGAGACATTTTTTAATTATTTTTTTTATCTTCAAATCAATAACTTAGTTAATCCCATTCTCGACGAAAATGAATGCCGAAGTATCCAAAGAATATAAATAATTTACAGGATATGGAATTAAATTGTTATAAACAAACTATATTAACAAAATATCAACATATTGGAAATTTTGCTTGCAAAGTATATTTGTAAGTTGAAATTGCTTGATTTTATCAACACAATCATGTTTGATCATGCAAATTTTTGGTATGGTATAATTTGTTTATTTCATAAACAAAATTATGTAAACAATTGCATAGTTTAGGCGTTTTTCGGGGGAAAGTAATCGTTTTTCTTTCTTAGTACCTTTAAATTATATGAGTGGTAATATTTAGTGATTGACATTGGTCCTTCGATATTATTTGTTTATTTTATAAACAAATTTTATAAAAAAATGCATCGTTTGGTCATTTATAGACAGAAAGTAATAGTTTTTTTTCTAATCGGCTTGAAATTGCATAAGTGGTGATGTTTAGTGACGAAGAATTGTCAATCGATATTATTTGTTTATGTTATAAACAAATGCGTAGTTTGACCATTTATAGATAGAAAGTGATCTTTTTTCTTTCTAATCGTCTTCAGAGTGTCTTCAAAGTGGAGCAAGAATGAATTTGAAATGGATCCTGAAATTATTGAAATGATTGACAAGTACAACTTGGAAGCTAATTCTTCTAGAACATCACAAAACATTTCCAGTGATATCATTTGAAAGCAATAATGAAAAACGATCACTTTCTATCTATAACTGGTCGAATTATGCATTTGTTTATTAAATTTGTTCTTAACATAAACAAATAATATCGATTGACAATTCTTCGTCACTAAATATCACCACTTATGTCATTTGAAGACGATTAGAAAGGAAAACGATAACTTCCTATCCATACATGGTCAAACTATGCATTTGTTACTAAAATTTGTTTATAGCAAAAGCAAATAATATCGATTGACAATTCTTCGTCACTAAATATCACCACTTATGTAATTTGAAGACGATGAGGAAAATAAACGATCATTTCCTATCTATAAATGGTCAAACTATGCATTTGTTTATAACAAAAACAAATAATATCGATTGACAATTCTTCGTCACTAAATATCACCACTTATGTAATTTGAAGACGATTAGAAAGAAAAACGATCACTTGCTATCTATAAGTGGTCAAAGTATACATTTGTTTATAAAATTTGTTTATAACATAAACAAATAAGTTTGATTGACAATTCCCCATGACCGAACATCAACACTTATGTAATTTGAAGATGATTAGAAAAAAAAAACTATTACTTTCTGTCCATAAATGACCAAACTATGCATTTGTTTATAAAATAAACAAATAATATCAAATGACCAACCTTAATCACTAAATATTACCACTCATATAATTAAAAGGTACTAAGAAAGAAAGACGATTACTTTCTGCCAATAAACGCCTAAACTATGCATTTGTTTACATAATTTGTTTATATTTGTTTATAATATAAACAAATTATACCATACAACAAATTTCCATGATCAAACATGATCCTCTTGATAAAATCAAGCAATTTCAACTTAGAAATATACTTTGCAAGCAAAATTTCCAATGTGTTGACATTTTGTTAATATAATTTGTTTATAACAATTAGATTCGATATCCTGTGAATTATTTATATTCTTTGGATATTTCGACATTCATTTTCGTCGAGAATGGGATTAATTAGGTTATTGATTTGAAGATAAAAAATAATAATTAAAAAATGTCTCATTTTCGTTCTTTGTTTATTTATATAGAAAATAGAAAATGACAAAAATTAAAAAATCTAATCCATAGACGCTCTTGTGCAACTATCGCTGATCACTTCTTAAAAAATAAATTAAAAATCGGTTAAGAATTGTAGGCTGTAGGTGATTTTGAATAGTAAATTCCCGACTCAGCCCACTGTGCGGCGGCAGCAGTTCGGCTGAGTGAGGGGAAGCCGCGTAGTGGGGGAACCGTACGCAGGTAGCTGGGGCGGAATTGTCATCTCGGAAATACCTATATCCATGAAGTTATTGATACTCGACTGGCGGAATGAAAGAGGGAAATATCATTTATATTTAAATTTATTTAGCACTTTGTAGTGGATAAATTATTGTTTGTTCGACTTGAAACAGGTATGAAGAGTAGTCGTGGATAACCAAAAAAAAAAAAGAATAAATAATATAGTAAGTAGTATTTTTGTTCATAAAATAAAATTTCTTACCGAAGAATTGCGAACATTCCACAAATATGTTCAGTGTATACTACATACATTGCATCAATAGTTAAAAATGTTGTTACATTTAATATAGTCGCTAAATGTTCATGAATTGTAATATGATAGTAATATGTATCTTCATCAACAAAATAGTTTGATTTATAAGTCCTTTTTCTTAGCCTTGTCTCATTTAAAGGTTTGATAATATTGAGAAGTTGTGGCATGTAAGCAGTAATTAAATACACACTCAATGTGAAGTAAATGTAAACTACAACATATCAAAATTTTACTTTTTGAATTTGAAATTACACGTTAGGATGCCTCATGAAATCCTTTTTTTCAAATTTTTTAAAATCTTCAATCGGAAAAGTTTTTCTTTTGTTGAAAAAATGATCCCCCATTATTGCCAGATTTTTAAGAAAATATTCTGAGGTCGGTATGAAGGTTTTCATGCCAAAAATTCTACTTCTTTAAGTTTTTAAATTTCCATTTCTAACATTTTAACTGTCCCATGTTGTATAATGCAGGAAATTATTTATCAGGGTGCCATGTGATTACGCAATAATTGATAATACAAGATAAACATTTCGAATAACTCTATTGCATGAAAAAAAGCATGGACGTGAAGGAAGCTAAGGAGGTATGCCAGGACAGAAAAGTTTGGCGATAAATAGTTTATAAGATTCTTTTCTGATAATTTTTGAAATATTTTGAATCGTTTTTAAGCCTTTTTAAATAATCTCTTAGAAATAAGTTTCCAAAATAAAAAATTATTTTAAATTTTCCGATGAACCTTAGGAATTTTTGTCATACTCTTGAAACCTTTCAAAATTCTTCAGAAGCTTCTCAGTTTAAAATTATTTTTGAATCTTTTTAGAACTTTTAAATATATCTTAAGCTTACTCAAATTATTCCTTGAATTTGATAATCATTGAAAATTGACAATTTTTGCTTTAAGATCTTCTACAGACTTTTTCTAAATGTTTTGAAATCTTTTTCAATTTTCTCCGAAAATTAATTTTTCAAAATAAAATATAATTTCAAAATTTTTCTGCAATCTTAAGAAAAACATTTTATTCTCTCGAAACCTTTTAAAATTTGTAAAAAGCTTGTTTCTCTCGAAATTTCGAGTATGCCATGTATTAAAACTTGTAAGCTAAATCATCACCAACTTCGTTATATGTTAGTTAGTAGTTCAAAAATGTTTTTTTTTTCAATTAAATATAAAAAATAAGGCACCATAAACTTTGCTATTACAAGAAGTTATCGATTTTTTAATTTTTGAAAAAAATATTTTTAATCATGGGACAAATATTCCTTAAACTATTTTTTCGATGACAAAAATTGTGGCCAGTAAAGTACGTAATATTTCCGGAAGGTTTCATGATTTAACAAAGAAATTTAGGGTTTAATTTGACTTTTTAATCCCAACTTTATCATTGTTATAATTGTAGAAATAAAAATGTAAAAACTTTAAAAATTCAAATTTTTGATATAAAAACCTGCATAGCGGCTTCTAAATATTTTTTTTTAAATCTGGAAAAAATAGATGATCATTTTCTAGCCAAAAGAAAGAAATTTCCGAGTCAAGGTGTCAGAAAATCTGAAAAAAAAAGGTTTTCATGACAGGTACCAAGAAACATAAGACTTTCCCCTTACCTACGTATATCAATGATAATTTTCTTCCTTGATTGGCAAATTTTTGAAAGATATTAACTTCTGGTCCAGAAACTAATGTCCAGTTTGATTTTATTTCATCCAAAAGGTATTTCATCTGCCAAAAGAAATTTCAATCATATAGTAAAAACTTTTAATATTTAAAAATGATATAAAGCTTAGAAAAAACTTTACCTTTTTTGAATGCATAATAGAATTGAATGATTTTGATAAAGACATTGTAGCCCCAAAGATAGCTGTCAACATCTTAATTGAGTCATCGAAATTACTTGACGTGACGATACCACAAATCTACCAATGACGTAATTTTTTGATTAAAAACAATTTTAAATTAGAAATTTTTAAAATTGAAAAATTTGAGACTAACATTTTTTAAATTGGAAAATTTTTTGCGAAAGGAGTTGAAATGTCGCAATTTCTAATTCAAAGGGTCCAAACTTGAAAATTTTTATTTTGAATTAAAGAATCTGAAAATTGCATGAGTTCAGATTAAAATTGCGAAAATAGTACAATTTCAAAATGTTTGAAATTAAATAATTTCAGTTTGGAATTTGAAAAATTGGATCATTTATGAATAAAAGGAATTGAAATTCTATTATTTCTAATTCAAAGCGTTAAACATTGAAAACTTTTGGATTTAGATCATTTCTAATAATATTAGATTTTGATATTCTAATTTATTTCGTTTGAATTTCTGTCAGTTATAAATTAAATAATTTCATATTTAAATATTCTAAATTGCTTGGTTTCAAGTTTAAACGTAGAAAATTGTCTGATTTTTGAAATTACAAAAAAAGAGAATATCAAATTGAAAGACTTGATAGTTGCACAATTTTCGGTTTGAAGATTTTGAATAAAACAATTTTGAATTACGTAAGTGCCCCCAGAATAAACCATGAAAAATCAAGACAATAATTTCTAAAATTCAAGCTTTAGAACTGAGAATATTTTAGAACCACAGGCACTCAAATTTGAACTATTTTTTATTTGACAATGTTTCAAAATATTAAACATTTGAAACACAACTTAAAAAAATAATTTCCAATTGGAAAGCTTAAAATTGTGCATTTTCAAACATTGAAATCATATATAGCAATCTTTTTTTGTATCATTTCACTTTAATTTTTAATTTTTAATATATTTTTTTAAAATTGCCTGATTTCTAGTTGAAGATTTAAAAAAATCAAATGAAATATTTTAATATTTGTTTGGAAAATTCTTTTAAATGAATAATAATTTCAAAGTAACAATTTCAGATAGTTTAATTTTTATATACTTTGATTTAAACCAAAACAATTTGTCTTTAAAATTTGCAATATTTTGGAACATATTCAAATAAAAAATAATTTAATTTTTAATGTTCAATGGTTTGATTACAAATCCTTCGAAGTTAACGTTGTGCAACTATTAGGTACTTCAAATTGATATTCAATAATTTCAAAGAATTGAAAAAATCAGACAATTTTCTACTTTTAAAATTGAAATTTAGAATATTTATATTATATTTATATCTATATTATATTTATATTAAATTTAGAATATTTGAATCTGAAATTATTAAATTTAAATTTGACTTCAAAGGCTTTCGAAACTTTCAAAATTAATGAATTTAAACTTGTAGCGTTAAGAATTAATCTAAAAAAATAAACTTAAAAATTAAAGGCGTTCAACATTGAAAATTTTTGCTTTAGATAATTTTTAATAATATTAGATTTTGATATTCTAACTTATTTCGTTTCAATTTCAGTCAGTTATAAAGTAATTAATTTTAGATTAGATATTCTAAATGGTTTGCTTTTAATTTCAAAACGTCGACAATTGTCTGATTTTTGAAAATTTTTAAAATAAGAGAATATCAAATTCAAAGACTTGATAGTTTCACAATTTGCAGTTCAAACGATTTTGAATTAAACAATTTTGAATTAAATGCCCCCAAAATAAACTCCAAACCATGAAAAATCAAGACAATAATTTCTAAAATTCAAGCTTTAAAACTGTGAAGATTCGAGAACCACAGGCATTAAAACTTGAATTATTTTTTATTTCGCAATGTTTCAAAATATTAAACATTTCAAATATAACTAAAAAAAATAATTTCAAATTGGAAAGCTTGAAATTGTGTAATTTCAAACATTGAAATCATATATAGAAATCTTTTTTGGTATCATTTTACTTTAATTTTAAATGCTTGTTTTAAATTGCCTGATTTCTAGTTGAAGATTAAAAAAAAATCGTTCAAAATTTTAAGATATTTGTTTGGAAAATTTTTTAAATGAATTATATTTCCAAAGTAACAATTTCAGATAGTTTAATTTTTATCTACTTTGATTTCAAACAAAACAATTTGTCTTTGAAATTATCCTTCAAATTAAAGATTGCGCAACTATCAAGTATTTCAAATTGACATGCTATAATTTAAAAGAATTAAAAAAATCATAGAATTTTCTACTTTTAAAATTGAAACCAAACAATTTAGAATGTTTTAATCTAAAATTATTAAATTTAAATTTGACTACAAGGGCTTTCGGAACTTTCAAAATTAATGAATTTAAACTTGTAGCGTTAAAAATTAATCTAAAAAAATAAAGAATCATAGGAACTTCAATGTGGATAGAATGAATTAATCATAGATTATTATATATTACCAGTGTGAAAAGGAAAGAACTAATCATAATAGTAAGAAAAGCAGAAATAAGAATCCTTTGATATGTGGACTGATAAGGCCATTGTCCAATACAGGACATTAATACTTTATTGAGTCTAAAATAACTTGAATCGAAGATGTCCATCGTTCGAAGGTTTTGATTTAACTGAGGCTCGCGTTTGCTACAATATAAAAAAAAATTCACATGTATAGCTTGGGAAAATATTTATGAGAATCCTCCTTTGAAGTGTAATTATTCTAAAGCTTCACTACGCCGCGCGAGTCCCTTTCGACGAACTCGTGAATTTAATATCTCATAAGAAAGATATAATAACAGACTTAGTTTCCTTTGCTCGTATTTCTTGGAGACATTTTAAAATAATTATAGGTCTATACATTTTCAGAATCTTATTCTTAGCACCTATAGGTGAGACTTTTTTCCTTCGGAAAGACACGACAAGTCTCGAAGGGTTCATATTGATTAGTGGAGAGTTAGATGTGTCCTGTTATACTATAACTGCAGTAGCTTTTCATTTATCATATCTTTTGTTCGAAGTCAATACGTCTCTTTAAACTCTATGTAGAATAGCATTGCATTTCTTTAAATGATTTTTTTTTTAAATATTAGTAGTCAAGTTTACATAGAAAATTATTATAATTAACGGAAGGCGTGCATTAGGGTGGAGTGAAAATACTCAAATTAATAGAATTATTTGAGCCTAACGAACAAATTCACAGGGTGGCATCCGACAAAAGTTAAAAATAATATTTGAAATTGGTTAATATCTTCTGTTCGGTTTTTGGATTTGCAGATTGAAACAAACTTTGTTATTGTTTCCAACATTTTGGCAAAGGGCATAGCAGTATAAGAATGTATGTGGTGCAATGAGGGTAGGAAGAAAAATCGAAAAAATATTTTTTCTCGAGAATGGCTGAATCGATTTGAATGAAAAAACTATACAATATGGACTTCAATGACACAATATTATAAGAAAATTACGGATTTATTGAAAATACTTAATAAACATTTAATTTTTTTTTTGAATTTTTTGTCTGGGGAAAAATACAAATTATTTGAAGTGACTTGCTGATCTTTTTTCCGGCTGATTATTTGGATTTAGTTAAATGCACCCTTTTAAAAAAAATTCAAATATTTCGATCCTGTAATTTCTTCAGCTTGAATCAAAGAAATATGCTTTTATTTTGCTTTTTTAGAAACCCTTTTTTTGTGAATTTAGCATTTTTCAATAAGCACAAAATCCTTTAAAAACCCCTATTATTCCCCTATTCACGTGAAAAATCACCCTATTTTTTCTGTAGTTTATGAATAGCCCCATTATGTTAGCCTCAACTTATTTAAGTTTAAGAATTATAATCTTTGCACGCCAATAATGATAATCTAATTTATTTTTACAGAATGCATCTCACACGTGCTACTTCATGGAAATACCTGATAAATGGTACCTTCAGTGATATAATCAGTGATATGATCAAAGGAACTGTGGATATCTATGCTACTCCTTTCCAGTTTGAATCGGGTAGAATTGCTGTTTGTGAATATACTGTTCAATCTTACTTCGCTAGGTAAAACTAAATTTTAAATAAAATTGATATCCTATATTATTTTTTAATCAAATTTTGAAACTGTTTTTTTCCATGAATGTAACTAGCGCGACGCTAGTTGTCCCATCGCTCCCTGTTTTTGCATTGTAAGGCATGGGACTAGACCACTTTTTAAAAGTTTTTCAGTGAACAAAATGTTATTTTCATGGAAAACCCTATTGACATTAAATCAATTTTACTTATGTAATATTTCAAAACAGTTTTCCAGGCCATTTCTATGAATACTGAAGGGAAAATATGAATTAAAAGGGCATGCAATAATCCTGGCACAGTGGGATATTATTTTGGATTTGAATATGAGTAAAAAGTTCAATATTGTCTTGAAAATTAATTACCGAAAACATGATAAATGATATTAGTAATAAAATATTGAAAGAATTTTCTTAAAAAAATTTTAATTTATTATATAAGTTTAAACTTCCCATTATAGCGAGTACTCGCACTTTTCAATATAGTAATGAATATTATGTAACTTAACAATTGAACCTTGAATTGTTTATAATTCTTCAGAATTCACTAAGAATTCTACAGAATTTGCTATGAATTCTTGGAAATCACAAATGGAACATAAAGGACCCCGCACCAAATGTACAGAAAAAAGCCTTATGATAAAAAATTATAAAAAATTTTTTTCTTGTATTTTCGAACCTGCAAACTAAAAATTCGAAAGAAAGATGTCAGAAAGATGGGCATTTTTTAGACAAACACTTGTCCAAAGTTTCGATTTTTACATGTATTTTAATGGAAAAATGCTTATTTTAGCCAAATGTTTTTTTTCCTCGAAAACGCTATGATAGATTTGACTAAAACTTTTATATTTTGACGATCAGGCGTACCGAATCAAAAGATTCATACCCACGAACTAGAAAGATCAACCATTCTTTGGGTACACAGCATGTTTTTGTGGGTGTTTTTGTACCCTAAACATTCCAGTAACATATGTAAATCATCATTTCTTAGTAACTAAAATCAATAGAGATTTTTATTCAACTGCTACGGTATGAAACAACTTTCCAATAAGTGGAGTAAGCGTACATAGCAAGAATATGTTTTAACCTAATTTTAGGGGATGTTTTACCAACCCTTAAACAATGAGTCTGAAGTTCCTAACGCATTAATCAATAACGAAAAATAATTTTATTTTTAAATGCATAAAAGCTGCTATTTTATGACAGAAAATAGTCGCGTACAACCCTAAAAACTTCTTACAGCACTGTCAACCCCTCATCAGTTATGAAACTCACCCAAGCTACCCCTAAATATTTTTAAAATTCAACAAAACCAACCTAATTCAAAAATCCGCCCAGTTTTTGCTGATAGTAATTTCAATTGATGCCAAAGGGGCACACATAAATTTTCAACCCTTCAGAACATGTAGAACTCACCTCAGCCACCCGCAAATATTTTAAAAGTTCAATAAAATCACCCTAATTCAAAAATACGCCAGGTTTCTCTGATAACTTTTTCAGTTGATGCCAAAGGGACAAAAAAGTGTCTCAATCCCTCAGCATATATAGAATTCACCCCAGCAACCCCTAAATATTTTTAAAATTCAATACAATCACCCTAATTTCAGAGTACACCAGGATTTTTCTAAAAATGTTTTCAGTTGATGCCAAATGGGCAAAAAAAAGTTTCAAAACCTCAGCACATATAGAACTCACCCCAGCCACTCCTAAACATTTTTAAAATTCAATACAATCACCCTAATCCCAAAGTACGCCAGGTTTTTTCTGACAATGTTTTCAGTTGATGCCAAAGGGGCAAAAAAATGTCACAACCCCTCAGAACATGTAGAACTCACCCCAGTCACCCCTAAATATTTTTAAAATTCAATATAAGTATTCCAATTCCAAAATAAGCCAGGATTTTGATCTCAACACCTCAGTACATCTGGAACTCATACAAGTCTAAATATTTTTAAATGTTTTAAAAATTCAATAAATTAAAAAAAGTAAGAAGAAAGGACAGTTTTCAGATACGCACTTATCAAAGTTCCAATTTTTACATGTATTTTAATGGAAAATGATTGTCTTGAATTTAAAAAATATTTAGGGGTGACTGGGGTGAGTTCTATATGTGCCGAGGGTTTGAAACATTTTGAAATCCTGGTGTACATTGAAATTATGGTGATTTTATTGAACTTTTAAAATATTCAGGGATGGCTGGGGTGAGTTCTACATGTGCTGAAGGGTTGAGACTTTATGTGTGCCCCTTTGGCAGCAATTGAAATTATTATCAGCAATAACTGGGCGGATTTTTGAATGAGGTTGGTTTTGTTGAATTTTAAAAATATTTAGGGGTAGCTTGGGTGAGTTTTATATCTAATGAGGGGTTGAAAGTGCTTTAAGAAGTTTTTAGGGTTGTACGCGACTATTTTCTGTCATAAAATAGCAGCTTTCATGCAATTAAAAATAAAAATTATTTTTCGTTATTGATTAATGCGTTAGGAACTTCAGACTCATTGTTTAAGGGGTGGTAAAACATCCTCTAAAATTAGGTCAAAACATATTCTTGCTATGTACGCTTACTCCACTTATTGCAAAGTCGTTTCATACCGTAGCAGTTGAATAAAAATCTCAATTGATTTTAGTTACTAAGAAATGATGATTTACATATGTTACTGGGATGTTTAAGGTACAAAAACACCCCCAAAAACATGCTGTATACCCAAAGAATCGTTAATCTTTCTAGTTCGTGGGTATGAATCTTTTGATTCGGTACGCCTGATCGTCAAAATATAAATATAAAAGTTTTAGTCAAATCTATCATAGCGTTTTTGAGGAAAAAAAACATTTTGCTAAAATAAGCATTTTTGCATTAAAATACATGTAAAAATCGAAACTTTGGACAAGTGTTTTTCTAAAAACTGTCCATCTTTCTGACATTTTTCTTTCGAATTTTTAGTTTGCAGGTTGGAAAATACAAGAAAACAATTTTTTTAGAATTTTTTATGATAAGGCTTTTTTCTGTACATTTGGTGCGGGGTCCTTTATTGAAATTCTTTGGAATTTATTATAAGTTGTTTATAGTTCTTCGAAACTAGACTTAAAATATTTATAATTTCTTTCAATTCTTCAATGTCCTCAGAATTCACGAGAAATTCTATGGAATTCAAAATTGAATTTGAGGAATTTACCTTGAATTTCTTGCAATTCACAGATAAATCTTCAGAATTTGCTATGAATTATTTGGAATGTACAATGAACTCTTCAGATTTCACCACAAATTTATTGGAAATACCGAAAATGTCCGTTTCGTGCAATTTTTCCGTACTGTTCAAAATTTATGCTAATTTATAAATTTTCAAAATTTTCAATAAGTCTGTAATTTTCAAAAATTTCCTTAATTTATATTAAAATTAAAATAAAGTTGATAAAATTTCTACATATAAGCAGAAATCGTGTATGTGTTACACAATAATATACTATTTTATTTATTTTGTTATTGGTTTATTGTTATTTGACTGATCGCGACTTCATTTTGAACAAATTCAGTAAAAATATCTTTTCTAGTTCATGAAAACCCTTTCAAATAACTGATTATGCGAATTTTCAGTTATTTCTTTAATTGAAATTTCACACTTTTTATGAACTCCATTATTGTAGTCTTCTTTTTACCTGTTATTTATTACATTAGTTGCTCTTTATTCCTTTATTTTTAATAAAACTGTAAAGAAGAAAAATGCTTTCTGGATGCACTGAAAAATAATTAAGGTCTATTATTTCACAAATAATTATTATTATCTGATGAGAAAAGCACTTAAAGAAAATCAATGTACATGCAGGATTTAAAGTTTGATGGTAACAAAAAGTCACTGACTCATGATGATTAGTTGTTGAACAACAAATACATATAATTTCTTAAAAACGAGTCAAAGTTTTGCCTTCTAGCCAAGGCTACATAAGTTTTTCCATTAATTTAAAAGAAGAAGGGTAAGAAGTACAGACTCGAACTTCGTAACGTTCGACACTGGCCCTGACCACCTCAATTCGTCCGATGAGGAGAGAAGATAACAGGGTAGACAAAGCAAGTTTGATACCTATGCGGACGCAAGAGAGAGAAAATAACACTCATGCAGCACACTGTCATACAATGCAAACACAATAGAGAGAACCGACATGAATTATCCGGAACATTATCTACTATTTTTAATTTCCTAATTTAATTTGAACAATAAAATCTAAATTAAAAAGTAAGATAAATAGAAATTTTGATGATTTTTTTACCGCGCTGAATATTTGCAATGAGAGTACATAAAAAACCGCCTGCTTGGAAACAACATGGACGAGAACTTCTAACCCATTAACAATAGAAAAAGTTTTTGGGTTTTTAATGGCATCCGGTAGCACTGCGAATTATAACTGAAATTAAGAATTTTTTCATGAATATGACCATAGACTCGGACATTTTTCAAAGATCATGCAGAAATTTACTGAAAAGTTAAAATAAGAATTCCAAAAGCATAATTTCTTACAGCAAGTGTACAATATTTTCACTCGCGTCTATTATTTTTTGACCTGGCGAGCAGAAGTGAAAAGCGAATACTATTTAGCTCACTACGTAGGTAATCCAGATCCTTCTGAGAAGAAGAGACCCGGAGTTAAGCTAAGAAACAGGGAAGATATTTTGTTTAATTAATCCAGATCCTTTTACAGAGAAGAGACCCAGGGCTAAGCAAGGGAACCCGGAAGGTAGTTCATTTGAGTAATCCAGGTCCTTCTAAGAAGAAGAGACCCAGAGCTAAGCTATGAAACCCGGAAGATATTTTATTTACTTAATGCAGATACTTCTGGGAAGAAGAGACCCCGAGCTCAGCTAGGAAACCTGGATATTTTATGTAGGCAACCCAGATCCTTCTGAGAAGAAGAGACTCGGGGCTAAGCTAGGAAAACCCAGAAGGTATTTAATTTAATTAATTATTCGCGTTAATTAATTAATTCAGATCCATTCAAGGCGAAGATACCCGAAGCTAAGTTGGAAAACCCGGAAAGTATTTAATTTAATTAATTGCGTTAATTAATGAATTCAGATCCATCTGAGGAGAAGAGACCCAAAGGTAAGCTAGAAAACCCGGAAACTATTGAATTTAATTAATAAATCGCGTTAATTAGTCAATTCAGATCAATCTGAGGAGAAGAGACCCGAAGCTGAGCTGAAGAACCCGGAAAGTACTTAATTTAATTAGTTATTCAATTCAGATCCATTTGAGGGGAAGAGACCCGAAGCTGGGGTGGAAAACCCGGGAAGTATTTAATTTAATTAATTGCATTAATTAATCAATTCAGATCCACCTGAGGAGAAGAGATTTGAAGCTAAGCTGGAAAATCCGGAAGATATTTAATTTAATTAATAGCGTTCATTGATGAATTCAGATCCATCTGAGGAGAAGAGACCCGAAGCTAAGCTAGAAAACCCAGAAAGTATTTAATTTAATTAATTGCGTTAATTAATAAATTCAGATCAATCTGAGGAGAAGAGACTCGAAGCTGAGCTGAAGAACCCGGAAAGTACTTAATTTAATTATTCAATCAATTCAGATCCATCTGAGGAGAAGAGACCCGAAGCTAAGCTAGAAGACCCGAAAAGTATTCAATTTAATTAATTAATTGCGTTAAACCAACTGATCCGAACCAATTGAAAGACCCGGTAGAGATTTGGTTTATTTGGCACTTACAAGATGCCCCGTTTCCGGAGAGTGCACTTCCATGGCTGAGGGTCTGTCCGCTGGAGGAAGGAAGATCCGGACAGGAGTGGGAAAACCCACGAAACAAAAAAACAGAAATAAGGAAGTTCTTTGTCGCTCTTAAATTTTTCGTTTTAATGGTTCACTTCTCCAAAGGTAACAGAGATTACACGGCCTGCTGGAGTCGTTCGTACCACATAATAAGACTCGCGACCCGAAAGAGGTTCACACTACGACGCTCGAACGTTGACTGACTATGCAGCCCTTCGGCGTGCAACCCATGCACCCAATTTAGCTCCCCAACAGCACTGCGCATGCGTGGCACCAGCAGCCTCATTGGATGTTGATCGCGCGCTTATTTGAAATGAATAAATGTTGCAAATCAATTTTTTGCAATATCATTCATTTTTAAAGAGTAAACGCAAATCATTAATTTACCTTTTACTCTAAAAGACCATGTTCTGATCTAAAAATTAATTTAATTGTTCCTACAATGATTAATTATTATAAAAAATTGATTTACACATATAATAACTTCAAAAAAGCGCTCCGTATACAGCCAATGAGACTTTTGATGCGACGCATGCGCATTACAGTTGGGGAGTCGAATTGGGAACACTGCGTGCAACGCATCTTGGTGGTGGCGGAGTGCTGCTACTGACTCTCGCTGGGGACGACTGGATGACTGGAACGGAACTGACTGAACGCGAGCAGCGACTGGACCGTTTGAAACGCCAAATATCGTCGAAAAGGCAATTCCGAAGAAAAGAGAACAGATTCCTGTTCCCACGAGAATACTATTTCGTGGAAATAGCATTCCGGTGGGAAAAAAACTGGTATCACATTTATAAATCCAAAGAATCGAAATTCTATTATTTATAATTAAAGGCGTTCAGCATTGAAAACTTTTGGCTTTAGATAATTTTTAATAATATTAGATTTTGATATTCTAACTTATTTCGTTTTAATTTCCGTCAGTTATAAAGTAATTAATTCTAGATTAGATATTCTAAATTGTTTGGTTTTAATTCTAAACGTCGACAATTGTCTGATTTTTGAAAATTTTCAAAATAAGAGAATATCAGATTGAAAAAATTGACAGTTGCACAATTGAATTTTTTTTTATTTCACAATGTTTCAAAATATTGAAAAAAAATTAATCAAATTAATCAAACACAACTAAACAAAATAATTTCGAATTGGAAAGCTTGAAATTGTGCAAGTTCAAACATTGAAATCATATATAGAAATCTTTTTTTGTATCACTTTACTTTAATTTTTAATATTTTTTTCTTAAATTGCCTGATTTCTAGCTGAAGATTAAACAAAATCGTTTAAAATTTCATGATCATTCTTTGGAAAATATTTAAAATGAATAATAATTCCAAAGTAACAATTTCAGATAGTTTAGTTTTTATCTACTTTGATTTTAAACAAAACAATTTGTCTTTGAAATTTTCTATATTTTGGAACAATTTCAAATAAAAAAAATTAATCTATTTTTAATGTCTAATGGTTTACTTAAAAATCCTTTAAATTTAACATTGAGCAACTATTTCAAATTGACATGCTATAATTTCAAAGAATTAAAAAAATCAGAGAATTTTCTACTTTTAAAATTGAAACCAAACAATTTTGAATATTTCAATATAAAATTATTAAATATAAATTTAACTACAAGGGCTTTCGGAACTTTCAAAATTAATGAATTTGAACTTGTAGCGTTAAAAAATAAAATTAAAAAAGATAAATTTCAACAATTGCAAGAAAAAAAAACCGAAAAGCGAGCGGAAACATAGAAGCTTCAATGTGGATAGAATGAATTAATCATAGATTATTATATATTGCCAGTGTAAAAAGGAAAGAACTAATCATAACAGTAAAAAGAGCAGAAATGCTAATCCTTTGATATGTGGACTGATAAGGCCATTGTCCAATACAGGACAACAATACTTCATTGAGTCTAAAATAACTTGAATCGAAGATGCAATTGCTTTTCATTTATCAAATCGGTTGCTCGAAGCCAATATGTCTCTTTAAAATTTATGTAGAAAAGCGTTTAATTTATTAAAATAAAATTTGTTCAAAGTTTAGTAGATAAGTTTACATAGATAATTATTATAATTAACGGAAGGTGTGCATTAGGGTGGAGTGAAAATATTCAAATTAATAGAATCGTTTGGGCCTAGCAAAATAATGTACAGGGTGGCATCGGACAAAAGTAAAAAATAATATTTGAAATTGTTTAATATCTTTTGTTCGGTTTTTGGATTTGCAAATTCAAACAAACTTTGTTATTGTTTCCAGAATTTTGGCAAAGGGCATAGCAGTATATGAATGTATATGGTGCAATGAGTTAACATTGATATAAAAATAAATATTCTAAAGGCCTAGCAATAAAAAAAAATTATTATTTAAGTTGTGAGGGTAGGAACAAAGATCGAAAAACGATTTGTTCTCGATAACGGCTGAATCGATTTTGATGAAAAAAATATATAATATGGACTTCAATGTCACAATATTATAAGAAAATTACGGATTTTTTTGAAATACTCAATAAACAAAATTTTCAAATTCTTTTTATATTTTTTGTTCTGGGCAAAAATACAAATTATTTGAAGTGACTTGCTAATCTCTTTTCCGGCTGATTATTTGGATTCAGTTAAATGCACCCTTTTGAAAAAAATTCAAATATGTCGATCCTGAAATTTCTTCAGCTTAAATTAAAGAAATATGCCTTTATTTTGCTTTTTTAGAAACACTTTTTTTGTGAATTTAGAAGTTTTGAATAATTTCACGATTTTGGAACGCTTTTAAAACCTCGAAAATTGTGTGGCCATTTTTGTGTAATAATGTAACATAGCAAATGTTATTATTGATCTCAATTCTGCATGTCAAAAGCTTCAATCTCAGACTCCCCGAAGAAAATCGGACTAAAAGAAAAGCTTTCAGCATAGAGGTCTAAGAAACCATGTTTCTATCATTTATCTTATATTATAAAGAATGATATTAAAAATAGGAAACCATAACATAGAAAATTTGATTTTTTGTCTCAATTTCACATGCAGAAGTCTTCAAATTGAGCCGCTGTCAAAGAAGATCTGACTAAAAGGAAAGTTTCCAACATAGGTATCTAAATAATGACATTCTCCTGATTTTGCTTACTTTTCACCACTGATATATAAAAAAAAAGAAAACTATAACATAGAAAATTCTATTTCTAATGTTAAATCTACAATAAAAAATCTTTAATTCAAGTTATCTCGAAGAAAATCGGAAATTAGGAATTAAAATAAGAAGACAATTTTTTCAAAGGTTCACAGTATTTTTCTACGCTCTGCAGTGGTCACTTTATAGGGTGAATACAAAATCTTATGGTCGTAGCTACAATAGTTCTTTTAAGGCTAGGCAAGACATGGACAGACGCTGTTGAAAGATGATAAGGGTTTTGCACAAAACCCTAAAAAAACCCTATTATTTCCCCATTAACGTGAAAAATCAACCTATTTTTCCTGTAGTTTATGAACAGCCCCATTGTGTTAGCTAACACTTATTAAAGTTTAAGAATTATAATATTGGTACGCCAATAATGATAATCTAATTTATTTTTACAGAATGCATCTTAAGCGTGCTACTTCATGGAGATACCTGATGAATGGTACCTCTAATGGTATAATCAATGATATGATTAAATGAATTCTGGATATCGGGGCTGCTCCTTTCCAGTTCAAATCGGGAAGAATTGATGTTTGTGAATATACTGTTCAATCTTACTTCGCTAGGTAAAACTACATTTTAAATAAAATTGATATCCTATATTATTTTTTAATCAAATTTTAAAACTGATATTTCCGTGCATGTTCGAATTTTAGGGCCACCATGATTGTTTTGTTATTTGAAAATGAATGATGTAAGAAATAACTTCCTAAAACCTTTTAGTGACGATATGTAGTGCGTGATTGCAGTAATCATCAATCATTAAAATTATCAAATCATCGAAATTCTAGGGTACTAGTCCACGGTTGAACTCAAGAAGTTTCTTTGAATGGTAAAGTTCCCGTTTACCGACCGGTAAAAAATGTCTGTGATGGGGCTACACTTTATTTCCCTCGGGAAATAAAGTAACATTCTTTTCATGAAAACGGGATCATTAAGCGATGAATCGTTACCGCTCAAACTGTCTCAATGGTCAGATTGAATATACAATTTGTTCGGGTATTAAGCATTCCTCCTGTGAAAATAATGCAATTTATATATATATACCATTAAACCATTTCCCTTTCAGGGTAGGCGTGACACTATCCGATTCGGGTAGTGTTTCTAGGTTTTTCTTGTAGTTATAAATAACTACAAGTGTGGGCTCACCACACCCACGATGTGCCAACAGCACTCATGTCAGTATTCTTGAATGGTCACCCATCCAAGTACTAACCGCGTCCAACGCTGCTTAACTTCAGTGATCTGACGAGAACTGGGTTTTTCAGCGTGGTATGGCCGTTGGCCAAATTTACAATTTGGATTTGGAGATCAATTTGGAGATCTGGATTTTTTTTACAATTTTTTATGTACAATTTACAATTTAATTTTAGATTATTACTTTATGAAATTATGGAAAAAAGTATTTCAGCTGGTTATGATAATTTAATTTTAAAAAAGACAGTCGAAATTTTGTAATTTGTTGATAACGTCCTTTATCAAACATTGGTTATAATGATTGCACATATGTATAATATTAAATGTAGTACTGTTACGTTCAAAAATTTATAAATCAAATTTTGTGAATTCTTTGAATTAAAAACTCCCGAAGGTTAAACAATAATACTTTTTACAAAGTATTGATATATTATGGGTCGATGTTCTATCTTATTATTTGAACGATTTCATAATTTTGAATTTATTTCCGTGTTTTAGGTTGAAATTAATTGATAAAATTTAAGTGAAAAGAAGTATATATTTTTTACCAAACATTTAAACAGAATTGAAACGAGAGTGTGTATGGTTTCGGTATGAGTCTGTATGTGCAGGTGTAAAATTGACTGATACTGTAAATTATCAGTTGGTAAAATATGCCAGAGGATAGATTCGTTTTCTGGGGAAAACCAAATGAAACCAATATTTTGTAAAATACAAAAGTCAAAGCTCGGGTCCTGTGTGATAGTCGGGCATCGACTATAAATTTTTGCGAGAGTTAATTATTTTCTCATTTTTTATTTAGTTTAATCAAATTTAAATATTTATTCATTTTATTTATAAATGATTCAATTAGCGGGAATGCCCGTTAGGAATCGAGGGAGCTCCCGCTTCTGTAAGTAGTAGCGACATGCTGTGGTCAGACACATATTTAGTGTGGCAGCAGCAACTTAAGTCTACAAAAAACAGCCCGAACGGTAGGGATATGCAAAATTTTGAAAAACCCAAAGGGTCGGGTCAAGATTCATTCGGGTCAAGCTTCTGAATCGCAGTTTGACCCGAAACCCCCAATCGGGCCGAAAGTTCAATTAAAAAATTTCCGATAACTTTTGCCATAATTTATGGTAAATTACCATAAAGTCCCGAAAATTTTCGGTTTTTTTTTAACATTTCTAAATTATACTTTCGGACCGGTTCGGGTTTTCGGATCGGGTTCCTACCCGAAGTCATTTTGCACATCACTACCCAACAGAAAAATAGTAAGTGTCCCGTAATAAAAATAGACGTTTTTCGAGTAGCAATACTACAGATTACATCAAATCCTAAAGTTGATGCCAGCTTTTTAACAACTGCTTATTTTTATAAATAGCAATTGATCAGGCAGATTCTAAAGAATTGGGTCTGAAAATCTCATTTCTGGAAAAATTATCCGCAATTCAGATTTTCGCAGTGCTAGGAAATTTTTGTTTGCAGATAGTAGCATTAATCTTGAACTCACCTCAAATTCTTTGGAATTCACCATGAATTATTAGGAATTCACCATAAATTACTAGAAATTTACCTTGAATTCTTTGGAATTCTTTTTATATTATTTGCAATTCATCATAGAATCTTGGAATTCACGAAAATTAATCTGAAAATATTTATAATTCTTTTCAACTATTTAAATACCTCGAAACTCATCTTAAATTATTTGAATTCATTTAATTATTTGAAATTTACAATTCACTAGAAGTTGTATGAAATTCCAAATTATTTATTTGGAATTCATAATTAAATTCAAGGGATTTACTTTGAATTCTTTAGATTTATTTAGAATTTATTAGGAATTCTATGCAATGAAATACAAGTTCTTGGAACTTGCTGATAAAACTTTAGAATTCACCATGAATTCTTTAAATTTTACAATGAGCTCTTCGAAATTTACTTCAAATTATTTAAATTCATTGATTTATTTGGAATTTTTTAGAATTCAACAGAAGTTCTATAGAATTCAACATGAATTCTTTTGAATTCAATTTTTTATTAATTCCCTACAAATTTTCTAATTGACCTTGAATTCTTAGGACATTTTCAGAAATCACTAGAATTTCTATAGAATTCATAATTAAGTCTTAGGTATTCCCCTTGTATTCTTTGGAATGCACAAACAAATATTAGAAGTTTACCTTTGAATTATTTGAAATTCACAACCAAAACTTTAGAATTCAATATAAATTTTTTGGAATTCACGATTCCTTTTTGGAATTCACCATAAATTCATTGAAATTCTTAAAAATACTTAAAATTGAATCTCAAAATGTTTATAATGTCTTCAAATTTTTTCATTTCCTCGGAATCCACTTTAAATTATTTGAATTCATTGATTTATTTTGAATTTTTTAGAACGCACCAGAAATCCTTTAGAATTCAACATGAATTCTTTTGAATTAAATTTTTTTTTAATTCCCTGAACATTTTCTAAATAATCTTGAATTCTTTGGACATTTTCAGAAATCACTAGAACTTCTATAGAATTCATAATTAAGTCTTAGGTATTCCCCTTGTATTCTTTGGAATTCACAAATAAATATTAGAAACCCACCTTGAATTATTTGAAATTCACAAATAAAACTTTAGAATTCAATATAAATTCTTTGGAATTCACAATTCCTTTTTTAGAATTCACCATAAATTCATTGAAATTCTTCAAAATACTATCTATACCTCGGAATTCACTTTAAATTATTTAAATTCATTGTTTTTTTTTTTAATTCACCTCCAGTTTTATTGAATTCCCTTAAAATTTGTTTAATTTATCTTGAATTCTTTTGAGTTTTTTTAAATCTTTAGAAATTATATGGAATTCAATATGAATCCTTTGGAAATCACCTTTAATTTGATTAAATTCCCTTTAAATTTGTTGAATATACCTTGAATTCATTTGATTTCTTTTAAATTCTTATAAAATGTATGAAACTTACTATCAATTCTTTGGAATTCGCAATTAAAATTGAGGAATTTACCTTGAATTCTTTGGAATTCACAAATTAATCTAGAGAATTAACTAATGAAACCTTAGAATTCACTATGAAATATTTTTAATGCGCATTTATCTCTTTTGAATTCACCACAAATTCATTGAAGTTCATCATCATCAATTCTTGGCATTCTTCAGAAGGAATTTCAAAATATTTATAATTCTTTTCAATTCTTTATAGTCTTCAAATTTCACCTTAAATTATTTGACTTCAAACGTTGCTCTGGAATGCACAGAAGAAGGGGGCTTTTTAAAATTAAAATTTTCTTTTTTATCAGTAATGTTTACAAAAATATAGCAATGAATTTTATCATAAAAAAGAGCTACTTATTTAGAAATTTTGATTTACAAAAGTGATAATGTTATATGATTATTTAACTGATCGCACCTACAGTGTGAATAAATTGATTTAAAATATATTTTGTAGCCAATAACGAGCTTCTCATCAAACTAATTACTCAAAGTGTTAATTCTGTAAATAACTGCAATTTCAGGCTTTTTGTGAACTTCATTATTCTAGTATCCCCCCCCCCCCCATTATTTGTGACGTTCATTTCTCTTTATTTCTTCATTGTTAATAAAAAAAATGGTTAATATTTCGTAGTCAATAAAAACCATATAATTAAACTGATTACGCGAAATGTTAATTTTTTTAATAATTAAAATTTTCCGCTTATTTTCCGTTTATTAATGGATAAACATACTGAGATCTCGTGACTGCAAATTAAAAAAAAAAAGATTGATATCTTCACTGTTATATGACGATTAAACTGATCGTACCTTTAATGTAAATAAATTGATTTTAAATATATTTTGTAGCCAATAAAAAGCTTCTCATTAAACTAATGACTCAAATTGTTAATTCTGTTAGTAAATGCAATTTCACGCTTTTTTGAACTGAACTCATTTAAAGATATAAAAATCCATAAATCGGGGACACAGTTGGCTATTTAAAAAACAAAGACTACATTTTTCAAAAATGTTTAGTTTATTTAGATTTATTTGACTTTTCAATATTGTCTTGATTCAAGTATAAACCCTTGTCTTGTAATTTTACAAAAATTTTAATTTTAACCTCTTATAGTTGGAAAATTTTTACTACTCAAAATATTTTTTTCCCAGATACTTAGTAACATTTTTCCATTTTCCTTTTCTGAGAATTGAATCGAAAATCAATTTCAAAAAGAAAAGAAAAAGGGCATATCTAGTTTGTTTCTTTTTAACTTCAATTCTTACAGTTGATCTTCTTTCTAGATGTGTCTAGAATATTTGTTGTGGATTTAGTTAGTTTGAAGCGGGAAAAGAAAAGAGGCTGTTTACTATCAAAAATTATATTTTCAGTTCGTGACCCCATTTCTGACAATACAACCTGAAGTACCAATGCACGGCAGCATTAGGGAGCTGTTTATGGCACAAGAGACGGAGGCCTTGGTAAGTTTCAAAGATGTGCTTTTTCTTCCGATTGCATGTTTAAATATAATTGAAACATAAAAACTTTAATTTGTCAGTGTTAAGATTTCCGTTCTTTTAATTAGCGTGCGTAGGCGTAAAAGATCATTTCTTTTCCTGCCTCACAGTTTACGCAAGTATTTTTCTTCAACACTTCACTTATATTTGGATATATTGCTTATTGTTCTTATTCCAGCAAATAATCTTTCACTTCTTAGACTTTTCACTTTTCACCGGAGGTGTTTTTCATGTTCCTTGCTGAAACAGCTGATGGTTCGTCGTTTTTGGCCGCAGAATTCACAGAATCCGTCTGTGTCTCAGCGGATTCCCTTCCGTTTTCCATAGTGATGTCCATGGAGGTACGGTTGTTTTTGCGGAAACAGTTAACTAGGACCATAATCCGGGAGAGGATGTATAGGCGGAATATGTATGTTAAAAGGGCAAAGCCGGGAAAACCTGTGTCCGTATATTTCCGTGAATCATATAAGCTTCTTTGCTTTTTAGTTGACGTTGTAGATTTATTTCATACAACTGTTGTTTCACCTGATCCGGAGCCACCTATTTTTCCAGTAAGTTTTACTTTATCTCAGAAATTTAGTGACTTTTGATTGCTGAAAGCTACTGGTAGTTGGCATTCATCCTGGAGTAACATCAGAGAGAGTTCTGAAAGACCGAGATGTAGGTAAGGCTCATACATCACTATCGAAGATGTGATTTGTGGATCTAGACTTGGTATAATCATTTCCTTAGATTTCAGGTGACATCGTCTCAGGAAAAACTAGGGTTACATTTTTTTATTCGGTCATTTTCTGACAAACTCATTTTGAACATTAGTTATGTTCACTCATTTGATCAATGTCAAAACTAAGAAACAATTGAATTGAGATCAATATTCGTTTTTCTCAATATAAACCAATTATCATTCGATTTTTTTTCCTTACATTCTCACTCCGTTTCTTTGTTCAAAATGAAACATTTTTTTTTCTGTGCAGGGGCGATTTTAATCAACCCGGCTCAAGGCAATTGGATTTCCGTGCATGGTGAAGATGGACATACGACTTCAGCAGGATTTATGTTCAATAGCGAGTAAATCCATCTGCTCACTGATGCAATCGTCTTCCAATATGGCTGCTACTTGTAGGAGATCTGTATGCAGCTGTACCAGTAGGATTCGATGGTAGGCCCTTACAACAATTTCATCTCACATGAGGCGTGTTCTGATGCCTCATATATTGGCGAATTTCCTGGACAGAGTAAGTATGTTGGTAACTGCCTGCATTCATTTACATTTTGTAGGTTTATCAGAAGGTATGTTCTTTGGGATTCCTTAGTTGCAATATAGGAGGATTCTGGTCAAACATACACTATGTCATTGAGAATTTTCAGAATAAATTAAACTATTGGTACTGCATGTAACTGGTACATACTATAATCCAATTTGTCTAATAGTGGAACTCTCTGAGAATTTTAAGTATGCCTTTCTTGCAGAAAATTGTGCTGGTTATTCTTCTGATGAGATCCTCAAAGCTGATTTTTGGCCCGGAAACTGGGAAGGCGAATCTTGGCGCATGATCTCGGATGTCTCGAAATATCATCTCTTATTGCTCCAAAGTCGAAAAGGTAGCGTAAACCACATCCAGACCACATCTCATATATCATCTCTGTATCGTCAATAATGTTGTAGGCAATGCGGGACAGTTCTTCATTTGAATCACCTTGTTTCTTAATGTAGCCTATATTTCTTGATGGATCTCATCTAGAAAAGCACGGACGACACGAGTCTGTTTAGCCACAAGATAAGAGATGTAAGCGAAGGCATCGCTAAGATTCTTAATTTTGTCTCCAATTTATTGCTCATCGCTATATGTGAGAAGACCAGCTACATATCCCACCATCTCTTCTAGGAATCCAAGCAGTGGCGTATTTCGCCGTTTTCTTATCACATTTGGTAGCTTCGTTTCTACTGAGATCTTTTACTGACGAGTAATTTCTGTTACTTCCTGTTTTGACTTCTTTTCAAGTCTTTGGATAATTGAGATCTTGTGTTAAAGTTGATATCCTTCAATAGGGTGGTTGCACTCATGTTCCATTAGATGTCCGCAGAGTGATGGTAGTCGATCCACTTGTACTTCGAGTTCGTCCAGGTATACGTCCAATTTGGTGATATCTATTAACACCATTATCCTCCATGTTTTGGAACTACGTTTCATCAATCCTAGGTGTTCTTAGTACACTTCCGCACTAACTGCAAATAGGAGGTTTTTGTGAGTTTGCCTTTTCATATCCTGGCATATTATTATAGATATAGCTAAGAACAGCAAAAACCACAAGTTAAACATTAAAGTTTTCAACTTCAACGTTTCTTCCACACTTGACTGGATAGTCTCTGTTGCCTTTGACAGTGTACACGCAGGAGCTTATCTGTGGGCTTAATGAAACGTTTTCCATTTTCGTCTTGCAGGGTCACGTTATTATAGTTGGTGAGCCCAACAATAGTATAGGGCACGTGACTCTCATCGAAGAATTTGCTGTTTTTTGTGTTGTATAGAACATACCCTTTGTTGCCTATTCTTCCGTTCAGGGGTCGAACTTTTTTATTTTGTGGTAGGTTTCCTATCATATCGCCCGAGTAACTCATACAAAAAGTTTGTTGGTTATCGCGTTTTAAGGTGCGACAAAGATTTTTAAGACCTTCAATCACATCGGTTCAATTTGCTACATTGGAGTGTCTTTGTTTCACAACAATCGTCCATACGAGACGTGATTTTCTGCGTTGGTAAAATCTTAGTATCCTCTTCGCACGGAGAGGATGTTATGGAATCAATGTAGGGAATCGAAACATCAACACCAGCATCATTTTGGGAATAGAAGGGATAATGTAATTTGGGGGTGCACCTACAGTTTCTAAGCTGATTTTCGGTACGTCTAATCGCCTTGACTTAATTTCTGGTTTCCGTTTACTTAAATCTTCTTTCATCCGATGTTCTTGGTTATCGTTGTTTCTTGGTAAAGGAGTTGAATATGCCTTTTTTCAGATTTCAGTTGCAGGGGTGTGGGGCAACGATAGCCTAGAAGGTTGTGTTATGAAAAGAGAGGATTTGGTTACCTCTGGGAGGTCCGAAAAACGTACGATATTTTCTCCCACCACGCCGAAATTTTTAGAAGTCCTGGGTTGGCTCGATCACTTTCGAAGAAATTCTTGTATTTTCTCTCACAAATTTAGAAGTGAAAGGGCGAGACTTTACTTATGAGCAGGTTCAGTTTGATCTTTTTCACGATTAAGGATACTTTGTTCCGAAACCTGATCTTTGTATTCTTCCAGGAAGTTCCAGACTCGTAAGAAGAACTAACTCATCATCATCATATTTTCTGCAAGGATCGAGAACCTCTCAGACGTAAAGGAGCGCTGGATCATCCTGTCCTCCGGACACGGCTGTAACTTCCATGTCTTCGTAGTCCCATGATAAGGCCTTTTTTGCTCTGTTCAACAAGGTGGATGCTTTCACCTAAATTCCTTGTTTTCTTTCAATAGGGGGAACGTATAATTCATCTGGATCAGTTTCGTAGACGGCACTTTGTAATCTTTTTCTTGCTTTGATTTTTGCAATATGCAAAAGTGCAGCAGTCTTCTGTACAGTTACTTTGCTGGACGGTCTCGTTTCTGCGACTGATAATATCTCATAAGGTTGTGATTTTGACATGCCTGTTTAGTTTTTCCTTTTTGAACTTAAATTCGTGAGTACAATCCTTGAGCCGTTGACACCTTGAGGTATTGAAAAAGCTGTCTTGGGCCCGTCCCCAGTTTGCGCTTCAAATTAACCATAACTTTTTTCAATGGACTATGGAGCTATGAATATGGGTGAGTTATATTGTGACTTGGAATCTCTAGTGATTCCGATGTCGTCAGATTTTTTTTTTGGGTCTCCAGTTGACTAGCTGTTTTACGAGGGCAACGATATTGCTTTCTAGCGATAACCTGGTCATCCGTTGTTATGGTTTTATGTTGAATCTGATTTGCGCAGCTCAATATTTCGTGTTGTAGATGAAATACGTCGGGATAGTTATATTTCGCGAAGCGCGTATCATCCTACGTACTAGGACATGACATTTTGAACCTCCATGTCTTATATAAACCTCAGAATTACCCCTGGCAGTCCTCTTTGAGTTCCTAGCAGTCATGTTGCCAACTTGATGCTCGAAGTACGAATCGCTTTGACTATGTCTCGATATTTTCTTATCATTGTGAAATATTCTTTAACGAAGAGCTGCTCTGAATCCTGATCTTAATCCTGATATGGATCTTTTATCGTTCTACTTCGTGTATCCCTTCTGTACTAGCCAAACAAACTTTGTGAGAGGATCTTGGCGTTGTCCTCCGAGTATGGAGACGCAAGCGTCAAACCTTACTTCTTTCTCTTGCCCTTTCTGCAATAGAAAGGTAACTGTCAGTTTTGAATTACTCAATTTAACTGTCGAACTATTCTTTACCTTTTAATGCACAATCATAAATTTGAAATACACACCATTTATTTCAAACATTGTACTGAAACAATCCCCATAGGATTGCTAGTGACAACGTATCCGCAACAAGTGATCAGTCAGGTCTTACCAACCTGACATAATCAGCAAAAATCGTCTCCATTGATGCTAACGGATTGCCACTTTTTCAACTGCGCATGTACCGAAAAGTGCGGGTCTATTTCAAATCAATTAATACTATCAAAAAGGATACATATAAATGGTTTGAAAAGTTATATAATTTTAGAAATTAATGGAATTGCATGTAAGAAATAGCTAATTTCTTAAAACAATTTATTATTAATGTAATTTATGTAATATTACGAGTGCTTATTTTATAATTTTAAATAAACCCGCGCTTTTCAGTATATGCGCAGTTAAAAAAGTGGCGATCCGTTACCATCCCTGCTAGTCTCTCTCATTCACATATTTAAAAATTACCCTCGTCTTAAACTCGAAAAGTGACACGGGAGCAGCTTAATTTTTATAATATAAACATGCAATTTTTTTTCTTTATATTAACACGTGAAAGAAATCAAATTTGATGCCAGGAAAAAATTCAAATAATTCTACAAATAAGAAACATTTTTAAAGTTCTTGGTCTCATTTTCAAGATAAGTGTGTACAGTATTTTCCTAAATTATTTTTAAAAATGTAGAAATATTTTCCTACTTTCTACCCTAAGGTCAAACTTGGTTTAAACAGTCACAAAATTTCAAATAATGATTGTAATCCTTGAATAATTAAAAAAATTCAAAACAATAATACCTATACGAATGTAACTGAAGTTGATTAAAGTATAATGAATAATGATTCTTAAAAAAATTCATAAGTATAAACATTATTTCGAAATTTGGCGAATTCTTTGCTCCAAGTTTTCCCTAGAATAGAAACTAGGAAATATTAGATTATGTACCCAGGCAGTAACGTTGAACTTTGTGCGGGTATTAAACACTTTTACTGCCGTGGTGCATACGATACTTTATCTAACATAGGCAGAATATGCGCGAATCCACTTCGTAGTTCAACGTAGTTTTAAAATGAATTCTCCTTACTCTTTTCTTCACTTTTCACTCATTTCTTTCTCCTTGCTGTCATTTTACGTGCCGCTCGTCGCGGTACAATAAAGTGATATTTTACTGCCGCTCCGCGGGTAGGAAAAGAAGCTTACTCTGCCTATTTCAGATAAAAGATTTTAAACATATGTTAATAGTTTTTCTAAATATAATAAAGACTCAACTTTGAAATGAGTTCAAGAACTTTGAATAAGAGTAATTATTTCCCGAGATATTCCCATTTTTCTAAAGCATCGAAATTTAAACTATTTTTGTAACATCTTCTTATTGAATCAATATCCTGACTTGAACTTGGACTTTCTAGACGCAGAATTTTATTACCTTTCGTGCCATTATAAAGAACTAATTTGCGTGTTGTTATTTTGAAAATTAAAAAATTTAGCAACAGCACACAAAAAAGGCGTATATATTATTTCCGCGGGTAGGTTATAAATGTTTATTATTTTAATTATTATTACATTACTATTCTTAGCTCACACTGTATGGTATATTTCATTATTTTATTATCTGTTTATGAAATACTTACTCGATATTTTTCGGTGTAAGGATATACATCCCCAAACTTCTTTTGTGAGACTTTCATCGTCTTGAAGAGAATGGCGTCCCTACACCTGCTTTAGGACGAGACCGTACGCAAGATCTGGCCCTTTTAAACCCCCCATGGCGACGGCAGGCAGTCCCCCACCATTAGCGCACTGTGACACTTCTAGTCTTTTCCTCACACGAAAAAGCCTTCATCCATAAAGTAATTGATACTCAATTGACGGAATGGAAAAGGAAATATCATTTAGATTTGATTAAGTTCTTTGTAGTGGATACATTATTATTTGTTCGATTTTAAATAATATTTGTATATTTCGGATCAGGAGGTTCAAAGATATTATTCATCTTTCGTAAATAAGGCGATCTTTTCAAAATAAGGTTATTATTAATTAATTGTATGAATTACTTGATGGATATAGGTTTTCCCGAGAAGGAAAATACTAGATGGGTTACAGTGCGCTAGTGGTGGGGTACTGCCTGACGGCACCATGGGGGGTGCGAAAGGTCAAACTGCACGTACGATCTCGTCCTGAAACCGGTATGAAGAAGTGTCGTCGATTGCCTAAAAAATTAAATAATCTTGTGAGTAGTATTTTTTTCATAGAAAAGTAGAAGTAGCTCATAGAAGTGTTAATTTCACGAGCACTTTGGTTCCCGTTAGCAAATGTATTTGCTTTCTCATAGAGGAAGCATTAGTGATTTTTTTGAATAATAGACAAACCAAAGTCTTCATTTTGATCAATTTAAAAATAGAAATTTACAAAAAGTACAAAACTATAAAATAATACAAAAAATTTTTTAAACACAAAGGCAAATTATACAAATCAAATTTTGTATTCGAAATGATAATTTTTCGAGTTGGAAAAGGGAAGGGAATAGTATATTGTGCTACAAGTGCGGAAAGTAGGCAGTTCCACACGAGTGTGAAGTTTGCTGTACGAGCCAGAGGCGAGTCGAAGGGGAGTTGTAGGCGAGTCGTAGGCGAGTTGGAAGCGAGCCAAAGGCGAGCTGGAAACGAGCCGAAGACAAGCCGGAAACGACCCGAAGATGAGCCGATGGCAAGTACTGTAAACTTCACAAGAGTTGCAACATTCTACTTTCAGCACCTGTTGCACACGATATTTTTTGTAACAAATGCAGGAAATTTTCGATTTGAGAAACAGTAAGAATACATTTTTTGGAAATTTATGGTAATTTTTGGAAATTTATGGTAAAATTACCAAAATTACCGGAAATTTTCGGTGAATTTGAATATCACCGAAAATTTCCAGAAATTCAAGGTATCCAAAGATTTTTGGGAAAAATCCAAAAATTTCCGGAAAATTGCTAAATTTCCAAAATTCCCGGAAATTTATGAAAAGTTTCTAAATCATCGGAAATTTCAGATATCCAAAGCTTTTTGCAAAGATTCCAAAAATTTCCAGAAATTTATGGAAAATTTCTAAATTTCCGGTAATTTATGAAAAATTGCTAACTTACCGGAAATTTCAGGTAGCCAATTCTTTTTGGAAAAAATTTCCGGAAATTTATGAAAAATTGCTAATATTCCGGAAATTTATGGAAAATTGATAAATTAACGGAAATTTCAGGTATCCACAAATTTCTAAAATTTTCGGTAAGTTATCGGTAATTGATGGTAATTTATCAGTCATTTATGGTAACTTATCACTTCGAGTTTGTCCGATCACTATTCACTACTCACAATCAGTCTCTGAAGCGTCAAATCATAATGAAGTGAGGTTATTATTCCGGCAGTCCTGGAAAGTAAATCTGAATCGAAATGCGCAAGCGCACCAGCAAGAAAAAGTATTCTGGCTGGAAATGCGCAAGCGCAGCAGCTAGAAAAAGTAATCTTGCTCAAAGAGCGCAAGCGCAGCAGCTAGAAAAAGTCTTTATCTAACTGCTTTTTACCACGGCTTTGGAATTGGTCACTTCCCGCACGCAATACATGCCTCGAAAAGCGAACATTTCGTGCGTGCGTTACAAAAAAGTTCTATCGCTTTATGATTTCCTTGCAAACATTGCCAGAATTATTCTATTTGAAGATTTATGATCAAAAAGTCTTTTCTATTCATACGTCAACTTTGAATTATGTCGCTGAAAAAAGTTTTTTTGTTTGAAACAGATGTTTCAAATATTATAAATGAACATCAGTTCCTTACTCTTTAATAAGATGTATTAATATTATAAGTCAATCGATTCCTCTCGAACCAAGAAATTTTTTATATTTTTTTATCAACTTTGAATTATGTTAAAGAAAAAAGTTGTACTTTAAAACACCGTATTTTCAAATATTATGCATTACAATAGCTTTCTTACTCTTCAATAAAATGTATCAATATTATAGGTCGATCGATTCGTCTTGAATCAACACATCTTTTCTATTCTTGAATCGAGTTTATATTATGAGAATTAAAAAATTTTTACTATAAAAATCGATTTTAAATATAATATAAATGACGATAACTTCCTTACTCTTTAATAATATGTATTAACATTATAGATCAATCGATTTGTATCGAAACAAGGAATATTTTATATTCTTGCATCAACTTTGAATTATGTTAATGAAGAAGTTTTACTATAAAAAACCGATTTTTTAAATATTATTGAGTGCTAAAAAAAAAAAAATATTTTTAGAAATCCTTTGGTCAGTTTCAAGATATTAGTGGTGAAAATAAGCCCTCCAAATTTCATCAATTTATCTGCAACTTTTTTCAAGTTATCGTGTTCACAAAAAAGTGTGACATCCACACACACACACATCCGGCCAATTGCTTAGAACTTTAATAATTGATGTTAATAATTGATGTTATAATAATTTCTCGTTTCTCCTATATCCACAGGGTGACGCAAAAATTATTTGACCAGTAAATCAACAATATTTAACATGAAGAATAATTAATTGCTTAGAACATTGTATTACACATTTTAGACTGAGGAAGGTTCAATTAAATGAATTTAAATTTTTTGGAAAATGTTGCCATTACAAAGCTTCCTCTATGAGGAAGTGAAATTTGGAATAAATATTTATTTTGTGTTTACTTATTTTTGACGTTATATAATTATAACCTCCAATGATTCTTGAGAAACTGTAAAAACATTTTTGAAGATTCAAGCCATGTTAAATTAAAATTTCAATGAAAAAGATAATTTACAAACGAATAGTTGAATCTTCAATCAAAAAATTTAAATTCTTAACTAAAATATTTATATTTCTATCGAACATATTTTATTTAAAGTCTAAAACAGTTGAATTTAACTGAAAAAGAAGAATTTTCCAAAAAATCATTATATACTTAACTGAAAAACATTTTTCAGTCAAGAAAGAAAAAAATTTAACCAAATTCTAATTTGAGGGTAATATTAATTTTTAATGCAAAATAAAAATTTCAAATAACTATTTATTTTTCAAGTTTATTTGTTTTTAAGATTATACAAATATATTTTTTTCAGGATTTCGAGAAAATTTAGAAAGATTTTTGAAGATTTCGGTTGTGTTGAAAAAGTATCTAGCTAATTAGAAAAAATATTTTTTTTTTATTTTACAGGATTTCACTAAATTTTAGGAAGAATTTGAGTCGGTCAAAAATATATTTAGGGATTGTGGAAGTTTGGAAGAAATAAACAATTTCTAAATAAATTTTCGGAAATCTTTCAGTTTTAAAATATTTTTAATCTCTCCAAAACGTCTAAAACTATAACTAAAATTCCATCATCAATTTTTTAATTTTTTGAAATCAAAATATTTTTCAATGGTAGAACAAGTGTTTTTTAAAATGTTTCTTATAGTAGAAATTGTTGTCAGTAAGGTATGTAATATTTCCTTACCGTTTCATAATTTGAAAAAAATTGTAAGAATGAATTTGACTTCTTGATCTCAACTTCATCACCAAATTGCAACTTTAAGGGCGTTAATACCCACCTTAAAGTTTTTTTATAACGAAGAAAATTTGAGAGTCATGTAGCACTCTGACAAAGAATTTTCTTTTTTGTACACGACAGGATAGTTGAAATTGTAAAAATGAAAATTTGCAAACTTTAAAATGTCGAATTTTTGGCATGCAAACCTCCGTAGCGACCTCTAAATATTTTTATTAAATCTGAAAAAACTGGGAGATTATTTGCTCAAAAAAAAAATTTGAGTCAAGGTTTGATGAAATCGAAAAAAAAAGTTTTATGAGGCATCCTTTATGCATAGGGGATATTGGGGCTAGGTGTGCCCCGGGGCTAAGCGCGCATTTTTTTATATTAAAAAAAGGTTATACGTGAAAACTCGCCTAATCGCGTGTGAATGAGCCTTATGGCTCTTATGTCTCTGGAAAAATTCCACGTTATTCGGGATGACGCAATAGCCTCGACAGCGGAAAACGTTGCTGATGCGCTGAACGACACGTACATTCAGATTTTTCGTTCATGCGCAGCGGGCGGAAAATTGTCCTTTGTTTCCTAGGGGCGAAAAAAGTTAAAGAAGTTCGCTATTGGGCGAAAAAAAAAAGAAAAAAAGGTCTCTCTTCTTCGCCCGCCTTGTAAGCCCTCAAAATACAAATTTGAGACACAAATTAAATGTTCCTATTAAATTAAAAAAATTTGTTTGAGAAACCCAAAGGTGCGCACTTAGCCTGAAAATGATAGAGTGCGCGCTTAGCCCCACGCCTTTTTTCGGACGCCTTTGGAGTTAGGGTCAATTTTATTAAATATCAACTAAACTTTTGCTCATAGACAATCGCCTCTATAGACAAAATTATAGTTAAAATATCACTTCTTCAAGCTGTATCAGTGTTTTTTTCATAACTTCATTTTGTTGTTAAAAATTGACGATGCAAAAACTGTGCGCGCATAGCCCCGGTCTCCCCTACGTCTTATATCGTTAAATTAAATTAGATATGTCACAGGCGTCCGCATCAAAAATACCAAAAATATAAGACTTGCTCCTTACCTACAAATATTAATGTTAGTTTTCTTCCTGTAATAGCTGTGTTTAAGATATTAGCTTTTGGTCCAGACTTTAATGTCCAGTCTGATTTTATTTCATCCAAAAGGTATTTTCTCTGCCATGACAAATTTCCTCCATATAAATAAGAAAAATAATTTAAAAAATGAATAAAGATAAGAAAAAACTTTACCCTTTTCGAAAGAATAATAGAATTCAATAATTTTGATACACACGTTGTAGCCATAAGGATAGCTGTCAAAATCTTAACTGAATCATCGAAATTATTTGAAGTTACACCACAAATCTGACAATAACGTAATTCTTTAATTAAAAAAGAAACCTAATGATTCTGAACGAAAATGGAATATACGCAAAATTCCAAGTCTTATGCGTAACATCCACAGAATAAACATTTTTTAAATGATTTCTGATTACCAGTGTAAAAAGCAGAAAACTATTCATGATACACAGGCCGACAAAATGTGTACCCAAAGACCGAACCATATGATCCCGAAGGATTTTGGTGTCCTAAAAACGAATTCGTGGTCTCAATTTTTCCTATACGTCAGGTTTTTGAGATATCCTAATCTAAAAGTGGAAAAATTGCTATTTTTAGCCATATTTGAGGCAATATAACATGATCAGTCATTTTATTTCTTCTAAAAACAGCTAACGCCATCGTTCAGTTCTCCTCTTTATCTTTCATTTCTATTTTCGATCATCCAAAAAAATCGGTTTGATATGATCGAAAATGAAACCTGACGTATAGGAAAAATTTGGATAACGGATATGGTTTTAAGATACCAAAATCCTTCGGGGTCGCATAGGATCTTTGGGTTAAAAAAATATGTCATTTTTGTCGGCCTGTGTAAACCTTTGATATGTGGACTGATAAGGCCATTGTCCTGTACAGGACATCAATACTTCAATGAGTCTAAAATAACTTAAATCGAAGATGTCTATCATTTGAAAGTTTTGATCTAACTGAGCCTCGCATTTGCTACAATACCAAGAAAATTTTCACATGTATAGATTAGGAAAATATTTATGAGAATCTTCGTCTGACGTGTAATTAATGTGTGACGTTACTAAGCCACGCGAGTCCCTTTCAACGAACTCGTGAATTTAATATTATATAAAAGGTATATAATAACAGACTTCGTATCTTTCGCTCGTGTCTCTTGGAGACATTCTAAAATATTCATGAATCTACTCATTTTCAGAACTTTATTGTTAGCATCTGTAGGTGAGGATTTTTTTTTCTGTGGAAAGAGACGAGAGGTCTTGAAGGGTCAATATATTGATTAGCGCACATTAAGATAGTGCACATTTAGTAGTGGAATTTGCATAGAAAATTATTATAATTAGCGGAAGGTGTATCTCAGGCCGGAGTGAAAATGCTCAAATTAATCGAATCGTTTAGGTCTAGAAAAAAATGTTGTATGGTGGCATCTCATAAAAGTGAAAAAATAATACTTGAAATTGGTTACTATTTTTGATGCGGTGTTTTTATTTGAAAATTCAAATGTTTCAAAATGTAAAAAAAGTTTCCTATCGGTTTCCACAATTTGGCATAAAGCATGGCATAACAAGCCTATGCCTATGCCTATACTGGAATTTCCTCAGCTTGAATCAAAGAAACATGTTATTATTTTTTTTTGATGGAGTTCCGAATAGCCCTTACCTCCGATTTTTTTGAAACTCCGTATACTCATGCATTTTGACGCTCTGATTATGAAAATCATAGAAAAAATTGACGAAAATTTTCGTTTCATGGTTAAAACCATGAAACCCCATAAAGTCACGGGTTTTCACGTTTATCTCGAGAACCATTGAAAATTAAAAAAAAAAAATTTGAAAAGTTGTAGACCTAGTCAAAATACATATTTTAGGTCTCATTCAATTTTTTTCGTACGAGTGAAAGTTTTCGAGATATTTGATGATAAAGATTAAAATTTCATACCTAGTCCATGCCGAAAACGTAAGTGTTCCTGTGACCAATCACTGCAGTTATACATTTTGTTACTTAATTTAATTACGGCTCCCCACGAGACTTCAGAAAGGGGTAGGGGTTTGACCAATATTCTTTCTGTGGCTAGACTATTTAAGGCACGACTATGGGCCGACTACCCCCACCATGCCATACATCCCGTTATCAGCTAGACCGCATTTGTATCGGTAAGATTAGTTCCCGCTTATCTCTACTAGATCAGATATAACTCAAGACTGAAGCACAAAATGAATTTTTATCAGGTGATTGGGCCCTTTGTTATATTTGGAAATTTTTTTTACAAAAATGTATTACTTCTGTTAAATAATATTTAGAATAGGGTCCTTTTCTGCACCATGGCGGAAACAAAACTCATCTAGGAAAGCCAAACTTTTGAACGATTGGCAGTTTAGTTCCTCCAAGTTTGTGATGCGTCTACTCGTAATCTTTTGCAGTAAAACAGCCTTTTCATATTCTCGAGTGTATATTAGTCTAGCGGTCCGGACCACGTCACAAAGATTTGCGTGAAGGAAATTCATTGGAACATCTCTTTCAAACCATTCGATACCATGATGTTTACAACTGAGCCTATTATTTTGTCCTTGAGATGGAAATTGGAAAGCAAATTGGAAAGCAACCCGCCAATGATTAGGCCAAGTGAGAGAGGCAAAAATCCACCTTTTTGAACGATAAATTTTTTATTGCTTTTCCAAGAGCCACGAGATTCGACTAGCTTACGTAATGTCTATGTTTTTTCAACTTTTGTTTTTGATGATCTTTAAGAGGAACATTTCCCAAAAGAGTATTTAAGGCACACTTACAAATACATTTGATGAGTTTTACATCAGATGTTTTCAGTATTGCTTGTCGTTGATCTGGACTCAAATGGCACAGGGCATAGAAATTTATAGCGTTTTTCTTACCAAATGCCTTGCAACCTTTCGGCATCTTTACAAGTGAGTAACTGGTACTTGGCAAGCACTGTGTGCGCCCTTTATACCCTTTACGGGTATGTTAACGTATTGATGAGGGTCATGGGGAAATATACTTGTGCGATATCGACAATTGTCTGGAGTTGATTGTTTCAAGTCCAGAAAGAAATAACCATGTGGTTGAGATGTGGCATCGTGATAGGCTTCCTGCATAAAGCGTGGGTCTTTAGGACAAATCTGACGCGCAATATGCTGAATTTGAGTCCTATCTCGAGGATTTTTAAAAGCGACTATATAGTTTACATTTGGAGAAATGTCTCTTTGGCCATGTCCCTGGTGGAAAAGATTTTGTGATATAAAAATTACACTGAGGTTTTTATGATGGCTTCCTTTAGTAAAAAGATCTACAATTGTGTTATTGGCAGACTCTCTCATTAAATCGTCGAGAATGATGAGTTTAGGCCTCGGATCAGTAGAATAATCAGAAGACTGTGGTAATCTTTCGCGAAATTCTATCTCTTTTCCATATTCCTTATAGGCGTCTGCCACTCTGAATAATAGAAAATTATACGATCGATTTTTGTATCGCACATTCCATTGAGATTTTGAATAAATTTTTTTACGAAGAAAGTTTTACCACAACCTGTTGGACCACATATCAGTGACGTGAACGGATGCTTCCAGCGCATGTCCATATTGAAAAATGATACATCATTGGTAAAACCTTGTAATTTATACATAATAATAATTATTTACTAGATTAGAAAATATCTTAGTTGAAGTAGGAACCTATGATTTTAAATTTGAATTAAACAAATTTCTGATTTATATAGATCTATTTGAAAACACTTATTATTCTCATCTTGATTAGCTAATTTGTCCCGATGTCAGGGCTTCGAGCTGATACCCCTGACCCAACACGTCGACTATGAGCTTATCTTTCGATGTCCCGCGCCTCTTCCACATGCCTAGAAAAAAAACTTAAAAAGGTGTGCTCCTTCCGCCCCGCCACGCGCGCCGGCATTGTCGCCCGACCGCGCCGCAAAAAGTTAATTTTCAGCTATATTAGGGTTGTTTGAAATAAGTAGGGACAGACAATAGTATATTGCATTACAAGTGGTAGGCGATGGCCTTTTCGTGACAAGTGCAGTGTTTTTAGGACGAGTCGTAGGTGAGGGCACCGAAGGTGCCCGAACCGTAGACGAGTCTAAAAACACTGCACGAGTCAAGAAAAGGGCCTACCACGAGACATGCACGATACTTTTTACAACAAGATCATGAAAAGTGTGAAAAAACGCTACCTGATCGAAGTTGCGGGGGGCGGTCCAGGGTGCAGCCCTGGTGGGGGTGCAGGGGGCGAAGCCCCCGCTGGGGGGTTCGGGGCGCGAAGCCCCCCGCCTGGAAAAAAACCAACCAACAAACGCGTGACCAGGCAGGGTCGACTCCCATGCACGCGTGACAGCATTCAGAAATAAGGTTATAAAAGCCGGTAGCCTCTCCGCCGATAGGTGCGCTATAGTTGCTCAAGTCAAAGTTGCGGGAAAATTTAAATTAGATAAATGAAAAATTACTTTTTCTATAATTCGCGAAAAAGTGCCAGTTTTTCCACCTGTTTTTGGTGTAAAAAGTTACCGACTTTTGCTCGATGACGTGGCGCATGCGCAGTGCCGACCTTTCCGGGCAACAGTGACAAAAGTGGACAGATGCAGTGGAAAAAGTAAATGGACAGTGATAAAAGTGAGGCACAGTGGAAAAAGTAACTGTTATTTCGGGTGGGTTCGTGCTGCCTCGGGTGGACTCGTGCGTCGTGCGCAGCCAACTTCATTCTATTTTCCGACTGTCGTCCCTAACCTAAAAGCAATTTCCTGAAAAGTCTCGAGTTGTGTATTTTGTATGTACTTTTGTCACTTGGCAAAAGCAAAAAAACACCGTCAGTTTCTCCGAAAATACTGTGCTTGGTTTTTTTCACGAAAAATCGGAAGTTTTGAAGCCCTCAACTTTATGGGCCAACTATTCAATTGTGAGAACCAGCTTATTATTACTGCCATATTATTGCCATGGTTTTGATAATTGCCATTGTCATTGTTGCGTCAATCGACAAAAAATCGCCTTCTTTTTACACAAAAAACAGGTAAACAAAAACTAGCACTTTTTAACAAATTATAGAAAAAGTATCGTGTCCCACACATTGAAAAAGCGACGATTTAAAACTCGTGTGATAGCCACCCTCGCTCCGCTCGGGTAGCTAACTTCACACTCGTTTTAAATCTCTCGCTTTTTCAACTTGTAGCACAATATACTATTTTTATTACAAATTACTAATAAAAGTTTATAGTTTACTCATAAAAAAATGTTATCAGTTTGAAAAGACAAAATTTAATATTTTAAGTACTGATTAGTTTTTATAGCGTATATATTTCTGCACGGTATGTCGCGAGACGAGCGCGCTACAGTTGTCGCTGAAAACATCGACCTATTTCCGTCTTTATCTAACTATCTTCCTTTCACTTATTGTGAAAATGTGGAATGCTTACGAAAAGAGGCCTTTTCGTATGAATTCCTCATTTCGTACGTTCTTTATTCGCATCGTTCGAAATGCGCCACATTACACACAGATCATAAGTACGAAAACACGCCATTTTCATGATAGTGTTGTAAAAATGAAATTATACTATTCGCAATGTAATTATTTCATTTTTCAGCTATTGTATGTGATTATTCATGGTTTAATAATAATTTAAAAAAATGTATTCTTGAAGATAATAATCATAGACACACTCATGTTTTATGTGATATTCAACGAAACATTATAAATATGTATAAGGTTCCGATAATTTACAGTTTAAAAACAAATTATGGAATAGAAGTAAAATCCTGGAATATGTATGGTTGGGCCCCGCTATTGAGGTAATCCATATATTCTCCATCATCCATGATTTTTTCAGGCGAGAAACCAAAGTCCACTGAATACACTGTTTCATCTAATACTCCACTCCAACTCTGTCAACTGAGCTACAGGGTCTATATAAAATATGTACTGGCGCACACCACACAATTTGCACCTTACATCTCGATCCGGATCATTCATACATTCATCACATACCTGCTGTGCAGCACACATATTAGGTTTGTGAATGTTTGTTGATTCGTCTCCTACGACTTATTCACACTATTGTTTTTTGAAATCGTAAAATATATAAGCTACTTTTTTCTTCTTCAACACATTGCCTTAATTTTTGTTAGTTCAAGAGGTGTCATGAAGCAAAAGTGATTACTGGGGCAGAGTTTCTTACATGCACTAGGGTGACATGACCAGTGAATGAACACCCCCCAGTGAATGAACATTGCTATGAAAAGTCCAAATATTAAGACTAGGCGCGCTCTGTCGATAATTTTGAGGTATGTAACAGTTAGAATAGGCTCTCCTAGAGGGCAGTGCAAACTCAAAATTATCGACAGAGCGCGCCTAGTCTTAATATTTGGACTTTTCATAGCAATGTTCATTCACTGGGGGGTGTTCATGCATTGGTCATGTCACCCTACAATCTGAAAAACCACATATATGCGTAGCCCCTATTTTGGTTTTTTCAGAATTGAGTAGGTGAGAGCACCCGTCACAAATTTTTAATACTGAACAGATACTTTTTCCGGTACAAAATGAATCAGGAAGTGTGTGCTTTCTGAAACATTCTTGTCCACAAAAGTATCTGAGACAGTCTCCAAATTTCATATTATTATTTATATTATCAGCCTTACAGGATGGTGAGCTGTAATAAGCGTCACATCGCATCGAACACCTGTGATCGGTTTTTCGATGGTATGCCTTGTTACAGGGTATGCACAATTTTTTTACTGCTCCGGCACCACTTAAATTTAAAATTGCACTATAGTGGTTTTCAGGGTGCCTTCCATACAATAAATAAATGCTTTGTTTAACTACATCCCCTGCACTTGTGATTACAGAGGCACCGTCGTAAAAATCTTTTTCTTTTCCCTTCCCAAAATCTTTGAAAGTTGCTATTTGTCGCCTTGTTAAATAATTTTGTTAGGCGATCATCTGGGATAAACCACACCCACTCTCTGGTATTATTATCCCAGCGTTTCGCGTGTGCTCTTCGGCTGGTTTAATTTTAACTCTACCCGATCTTTTGCTCATACTTTCCCACACTTTTTTAAAATTTGCGTTATTTCTATCTGACTGAAGGTCAGCATTTGCGATGGCTACAACTAGAGCTTGTGGTAGACATGTGTTGGATGAATTTTGAATTTCATAGACCGATCGTTTTTTAAATCCTTTTGTTAATTTTTTTCTACCCTTACCGGCTGGTACACATATCCGGGTAATTTCTACCACAAAAGTATCATCTATGTTGAAACTTATGGTACTTTGTACAACGGACTCTACAAGTTTCCATAAGTCTTCAAAATAAAGATCCTTTATTGGTAGGAACGCTTTCCAGGCTCCGCCCTTATTAAATCCATCTGACCAAAACACTAAGCCCACAAGATCACTCTCTTCACACCAAGAAGTGATCTACCCATAAATGTACAAAAAGCTGCTTCTAACCAAGTAACAGGATTATTTTCACCAGTAGGTGTAATTCTAAAAGTTAATTTCCTCCCAGCTGTACCGAATTTTTTAATAAATTGATCATTTTCATTTATTTTAATGATAAAGGGGGACTCATTATTAATTCTCTCATTCCTACCTATTGGCTGTGCATACTGTATATCTGGTGTAGAAGTCCTGACAGTCTGCGTAGCCTAGGATGGGCCAGCAACTGCTTGAGCTACGGTAGTAGGTTGAACTCTCCTTGATTCACCGTTAATTATATCCTGTTGCGGCGTATCAACTACCCTCGATGGATCTGCGATGATGTTTTCACCCTGTCTTATACTGGGCGTTGAACCGCCACCTCGTTTGATCGTGTTTTGAGATTCTGAAAAAAGAAAATTAAAATTTTTAAAAATCATATTTTTATCTCCCTCAAAGTTTAGAAAAAAGTTACATAGAATTTGTAAAACCTTTCTGTTTCCTAGCCTCTTTTTACCTCTCTTTCTCTTTTTTTTTATTTTTTATCTCCTCCCTTTTTTTCTTCTCATCTTCCTTCTTTCTCTTTTTCTTCTCAGCTTCCTTCTTTTCTTCCTCCTTTTTTTCTTCTATTCTTCACGTCTTTTCACTCTCCACTCATCCTGTTTCTCCTTCTGTCTCCTCAAGCGCTCTTGCTTTGCATAGTCTTGAAAAATATCATGGTTTTTCAGAGCCAATGCTTATTTCGCATCATTCTCTCTTGATTTCTCAAATCTCTTCCTATCTTCCGCTCTTATTTCCTCTCTTTTCCTCCATTTTCATTTGCTTATCTTTTTCCTGAGAAGCTTTCCTCAGCTCCTCAACAGCTTTTCTCAGGCTCTCCTCTTCCTGTTTCTTCTTTCGCAGATCCTCTACATTTTGTGATGTGGTATAAAATCTGCATCATCTTCCTCCATAATAACCTTAGATGCGTTTTTCGATTTTTTGATTCTGGGATCCTGTGAAGTAGGGTACCGATTCTGACTCTTTCTTGAGTTTTTTTTAGCCTTTGCTAGAGCATTCTCTATCCGGATTCTAATGCTGCGATAATAAACTGCATCAGCCTCCACTTGACCCCTAGTTTTTACGGCTTGGATCCGTACTGCAATGAAAGAACGAAAAGTTAACATATATAAATTTTTTAATTTCTGCTTACAAACATATTATAATTAAAAACATTAAAAATATACGTGATACTTTACGTACCTACAACCATATGTAGCTCATCAATTTTTAAGTGTGTTTCCCTTTGTAACTCCTGATATCTTCTAATGGCCACAAGGACAGGCACATCGTTTCCTTTTACAGTTGCATCATGTGCAATCCCGGCAAGACGTCCCAATGTGTCACACTGGTATACATAACCTCTTATTCCAGCTAGCATTGTAGCTCGGTCATCAATACACACTTTTTTATATCACTCCACGATTGCACAAAACTTGAAAACTTTTATGTTTTAATATTATTCGGCGAAAAGTACACGGTGATGACAGTCCGATGTTGCACAAGAGAGCATACTGCCTAGACTGACTTCATGTCCAGGAAATGCAGATATTTTGGGGAAAGAACCTGAATTCTATCTTAATCTTTTGGTCCTTCCTGTTTATCCTAGTGCTTACAATCTTCTCAATCCTTGCTGACACGCCTCCCCATGAAGCAGATACGAGCATGCATATGCTTTATCTCCTAAAGTGTCTATCTTATTTTTTCAAAATACTATATGTATACTCTCCCCTTATTATTATTCTCGTACTACTATATTTTCATCTTCATCTTTACTATTACTTTTTTAACCAATGATAATTGAATAGTGCATACATCTTGTCTAGAATTGTATAAAACCTGCTTAAACCTGCATAGAGCGTCTTTAGACATGTTTTACTCCCACTCTTGAAACTATTGCACCCCTCTTTTCCATAAAAACTCTGAATGATCAGCCAAGAGATACACAGTGTCTCTGAGACTTTAGAGAAGAACATAAAATGACACAAAATATTGTTGATGTTCAAAAAGTTACTAAAAATTCTTCATCTACTGTTATCACTACGTCTAAAAAAAGAGTTCATATGACTGAAGTGGAGCCGTCGCGCAAGTCAAACAGACATCTGGTTTTGACTACAATCTACGCACTCAATAAATCATGCTGTAAAAACATGATTGTTGGAATTGAAGCGCAATCAGACGGCAGTTTTCAACCTATTATAAAAATTCTGTCCAATAAGTTACAAGGAATAACTTTTGGAGAAGCAACATGGACCAAATTCCAGGAGCAGTTTGAAGTTATTAGTGACTACTTCAAAAATAAGGGATATTTCTCATTAGACCGAGAGCCACTCAACATTAACGACTACAAAGTGAAATTCACGACGTCCTTCGGGGAAAAAACCATTCTTTTTGACAGAATACCTTCTCCTGACGACTGTGAAGATAGTGGAAATGGTGAAAATTCTTGTAAAAACAAGAAACAAAAGATTGTTGTGCCTGCAGTTGCTATGAAAAAAGCTAGTTTCATCGGTTTGAAAAATATTTTGTTGTGTGCGAATGAGTATTTTGGAATACTTTGAAATTTGCGTGGTTTAGTAGAAGATTGCGTGTCTCAAATTGTACAATTATTAACTGAGCATTGCATTTCTATGAAAATAGCCGACCAATCCGAGAGTTATATTTTTGAGTTAATGAACCATGAAAAGTGTGACGAATTCAAAAATGTAATCTACAAAAATATTTATCGTCGCAATTCAACGATTATTACATTGATATTCTATATCACGAGATCGGTGGGGTATTGTTGACCTATGTCACATCTACTGTAAAAAATAATAGTTTGAAAAGAATGACATTCAACTAAACAGGTTAAGTCATCCTAAAAAAAGAAGTTGAGAAGAATATGTGTATATACTTTGACATTTTCTTATACAATAAATACCATTGAGCTTATATCAGTATGTTTTCTTTCTTCGTCCTTTCCTCTTATTAGCTAGTATACTCAGTTTTCAGATGGACGGTTTCAGGGTTATCTTTATCTCTGCAGAGTTTACTATCTTTCGAGGACAGATGCTTCGAGGCCCACTCTTCTGTGAAATCAGCTCTAACCATGGCCAGAGAGTATAATTTCGGAAAAAAGATTTGAACAGCCTGATTGACCAAATGATGATGCAAATGGTGCAAATTTTTATGATGCAAAATATATAGTTTTCATTGAAACACCTTCTCCAGCGTTAGAAAAAAAGTAAAATTCAGGGAAAATTAAAAATTATTCAAATAATTAATTTAAAAATATAGTTAAACTGAAAAATATCTAAATTCTATAAAAACTTTTATTTAAACAATTCAGACCTTTTTCGAGCCATTATTTGATATAGTTGATCAATTTTTGTAAAATGGTTTGTAAGTATAACAAAGTACACAATCATCTGATAATAATTAATTTCGAGTTAATGAAAAAATTATTCAAATAATAATTGAAAAATACATAGACTATGTAAAAATTTGTATATGAAAAAATTCACACCGTAGTCTAAATATTATTTGACAGAAGTAATACATTTTGGTAAAACTTTTTTTCAAATATAACAAAAGGTCCGATCACCTGATAAAAATTCATTTCGAGCTTCACTCTTGAGTTAAATCTGGTCTAGTAGAGATAAGGGAGGACTAATCTTATCGATACAAATGCGGTCTAGCTGATAACGGGATGTAGGGCAGGGTGGGGGTAGTCGGCCCATAGTGGTGCTAAGCGGGGACTAAACTTACCGATACAAATGCGGTCTAGCTGATAACGGGATGTAGGGTGGGGTGGGGGCAGTCGGCCCATAGTGGCACCTTACTACTCGCCTCCCACGAGAAGATGGAAAGGGGAAGAAGTTTGACCATAATTATTTTTGTTGATGGACCAAGGGGTGCCTTTCCGCCCCCCACGAGAAGCTGGGAAGGGTAAGGGGTCTTACCAACATTATTCTTGTAGCCAGACAAAGGGGTGCCTTTCAGCCTTCACGAGAAGCTGAAAAGGGAAAGGGGTTTGTCCCACGTAATTTCTGTGGCCAGGAAACTGGAAAGAGAGCTAAACTGCCCGGAGAAATTGGAAAGGGGGCTTAATTGGTCCAATAAACTAGAAACAGGGCCAAACTACCCCAAGAAACTGACAAGAAGGCCAAGGTGCCAAGGTGACTTTATATCCACTCGTTTTAAATTTATGATAATATATTGTCCTATTACTATAAATTGAAATATTCAAGAAAGTATCAAAAGAGCCTCTTGTTTATTGCATTAAGTTCTGACGAGAAAAGTATATACGAAACCCTCACTTTATTTCTATGGGGGTTTTCAACTATTGTGACAATTAAAAAAGTATTGAAATCATAATTAAATTAATTCAAGTTGACCTGGAAAATAGTACGGTTGAAAGGTTGAAAAAAAATATAAAACTACGCTACCATTCTCAAGAGTTTTCTAGGTCAAGGTAGTTCAATTTTCTAGGTCAACTTAAGTTAATTTAATTATGATTTCAATTATTTTTTAATTATCAAAATAGTTTCAAACCCACATAGAAATAAAGTGAGGTTTACCTACATAATTTTCTCGTCAGAACTTAACGCAATAAACGGGCGATTGCTGTTTTTATACTTTCTTGAATATTTCAAGTTATAGTCATAGGACAATGACATATATTTACGATGTTACGAAAATCGAGTCACAACTGACTTTTTAATTATTTCATATTAAAATTATTACTTATTCAAAAAGGGAATATATATGCAGAATATATGTTGCAGATAAAAAATTGCTCATTTACATCCTATACTGCTTCAAAATCACAGCAATATAATTCCGGGTGGCCGTTTTAATCAAGGGAAAAAATTATCGGTCATTTCCCGGTTTCTTACCGGTTCGCAAACATTTTTCACGGTCATAGAAATTTCAAGATTCGAACTATCACAGCTAACAACTTTTTTTCATTTAAAGTTATAACAACGGAACTGCAAATTAAAATACTCAAAGTGGAACTCTTTTGAATTTCAAGCTTTTAAAATTAAAGCCTAACATTTTTTAAATTCAAACGCTCAATTATTTACATGTATAAAATGAAAGCTGTTAACACATTCCAAAATTTAAAATTAAATGCCATTATTCAGCAAAATTGAAAGTTTTTAACTTCTATAAATTGTACAGTTGAAAGATTAAAAACATATAAATGTTTTGAAATCTTTTCATATTTCAAATCACTATACAATTTTTTTAGAAGTTTACAAAATTCAAAATAAGTTTCTTTTAAAAAGTGATTAGTAAAAAATCAACGTTTGTAATTAAATTATAGGTCATTTTCAAGTTTACCACGTCAAATCACTACGCTGTTGTGTTACTTATTTTTTGTAGATTTATGTTTATTAGAGTGCCCAGTTTTATATGAATGAAATAAATTTTTGAACATGCAATTTTGCAAAGAAGAATCAAGCGAGGAAGTAATCGAAAATGAAATTATAAGCGGTGATTAAAAGAAACAGACTGTTAGCCAAATTCAGTTAAGCTCAATATTATAGAAATTTAAATACTAATGTTTTTATGGATTTAATTATCCAGAATAAGGCTCATATAAGGGAGAATAAAAAGTGGCAATATTAGGCAATTTTAGATTAAATGATTGTAAGAATAATAAGTGGGAAATGGCATGAATAAGCTAAACATGTGATTTTTGTAACTACGAAGTATGGCAAAAAGTGCTAAAGCAAAAGTACTAAACTCAGAAGGTACAAAGGTAGTATATGTAAAAGTCTAATGAGGATGTACATGGAGGAATCAAAGTCTATTATATTCTACATTTTCAAACTGTTAAAATATGAAAATAAAAAAAATAAAATTAGTTCTTAGAATTGCATTGCCCTCTGATTGTTTCTTTAGTTCGTAAATGAGTTCTGAAAATACCATGAAATTCATTCATAAGCATTTTAATCAATTGAAATGCGCCTCTATGCACTATTTAAATTGTAAGGAATAAATATAATTAGCATGAATCAATGATTACAAACATTTTGAAAAAAATACTTTTCTTCCTAAATTAATGTATGAACTTTGCGAATGCTGTCAAACTTTAAGTTTAGGCATTTAAATTGCACGCCAACCGGCTGTTCAGCTTCGTGCATGATAGGTAACGACCAGATCCTTTCGGCTCCTAACGTTGGGGGAAGGTACCAAAGAGGAGCTCAAAACCCTGTACGATGATCCGCTTGTGTCAACACGGCAAGCGACCCCCACTCCGCCGAGAACAACTAAACACGTGAGCCAGCGCCACCAATCATAGTCACCGTCTGACCCCACTGCGGTAACCACCACCTCCGCCGGAGAACCGGGAGTAGGGACGAGACGTTATAAGGCCGTGCAGGAGCCGAGAGCGGCACTCGCATGCAGGCCGTGGTCACTAATATAGGTAACCGTGACTGCACATATTCTGGTCCTGTTTTGCGGGCTCGTTAGATGGCTCTGTAGGTCTTCCCCCGCTACACGTCGCTGTGGGGTCAACGTTTCATCTATCTTTCTTACTCCTTCATTGTCTACCGAACGTCAACACATGTCCGAATTTACAGAACCTAGCCTGCAAAGAAGTGTCTGAGAGCCGGTATATAATTTGTTGTCATAATTTTCAACCTGATGATTATCGTTGCAGTACGCAGCAACAAAAACTAAGAGAGGGAGCAGTATTATCTACAAACTTTCATTCATAAAAATGATTACACATTTTAAATAAAAACTGCTCTCAAACATACTTCTATTATCTTGGCTTTTTCCTTCAAACGCGTTTTTATGGAAAAATTGAAAGAAAAACAAACAGAAATACATAAATGATTATTCCAGTAATTATTTATGTATTTCTATTTGTTTTTCTATTGATTTTTTCAATTTATTAGGTTTTTTAATTAGGTTATCTACCAATCATCTGGATATAACCTCAACCATCTATTATCTTATTTTGAAAACCTGCGGGCTCGTTTGATGGCGCCACGGTCGAATATACGCGACCACTCCTAAAGCATTGAGTTACCACGGCCTGCTCGCATGCAGTGCTCCCAACGCGGGCACCTTGCACTACTGCGCATGCGATGCATAAGGCGTTTCATTGGCTGCCGTTCGCGCGCTTATTTGAAATGTTAAAAAATACAATTTTTTCTATTTATCATAAATAATCAAAAATAATTTTTTTAACATGTTTAAGTGGTACGTGAATGGTTTTTAATATATTCTGAGCATTAGGTTTAAAAAAAAGGATTACATAAATAACAAAAAAAATTTGTTTTCGGAATATTCATTTTTTTTTAACCTATTGCTCAGAATATATTAAAAACTATCCACGTACCACTTAAAAATGTTAAAATATAACTATTTTTAATTAATAATAATAAATTTAATAAATGGTATTTTTAACATTTCAAATAAGCGCGCGAACGGCAGCCAATGAAGCACCTTATGCATCGCATGTGCAATAGTGCAAGGTGCCCGCGTTGGGAGCACTGCTCGCATGATCCAATAAATACGTGGTCTAGGCCAGGCCTGCCCAGATAGGGGAAAATTTCTCATTTGCCAGTTGGGATTTTAACACCACCACCGACCTCCACTCATTCAACTTCACGAGAGCTACCACCCCCTAAGCCTCTGGACCTGAGAAGAGGGAAGTGGTAAATTCTTTCAGTAAAAATATATATGCAAAAGCGACAGAGAATTACGCGGGGCCGTAACAGTGGCGGCGTATCATGGGTTGCCACCTGGGGCGGTTGCGGTGTGACACCCCCCCCCCCCC